>JAUUTY010001045.1:0-106024 GCA_030979885.1 Lolium multiflorum | reverse complement strand
ACAAAAGTGCTACAGCAAGTAAAATAGGTGAAGGGAGAAAGAAAGAGAGAAGTGTTGTTTAGCTCTTTTATGCAATAAAATATACTTGTTAACAAGGTTGATCAAGTCTTACTACCAAATAAATTTTATATGACATAAGAAGAAATAAACCCAAATCAATCATGTTACCTTATATTGAATTGATATGGATCCAATCACAAGAGTTTGATCTTCTTCTTTAGGCTCATATATAGGACAATCAATGGATCCCACTTGATAGTTTTCACATTAAAAATTGTATTGACTCCACATACTTTATCAATCCTCTTGGGAAAATAGACGGTATGTTCCTTATCATCAACATTGAAAGTAACCATGCCTTTATTGCAATCAATAACATGCAGTATTAAGAAAGGGTCTTCCAAGAATAATGGACATATTATCATCTTCGGGCATTTCCAACACAACGAAATCGGTTTAATATCAAGCAATGCCGAGTAACTTGAACAAGAACATTTTCACATAAACTAACAGGAATAGCAGTAGATTTATCACCCATTTGCAAAGATATATCGTAGGTATCAATTTATCTAAATCAAGTCTCTTATAAAGAGAAAAAGGTATCACACTTCCACACCTGCCCCAAATCACATAGAGCAGTTCTAACACAATTATTCTTGATGGAACAAGGAATAGCCGGTATAGTCACCAAGCTTCTTTGGAATCTTACCATTGAAGGAGTAATTAGCGAGCATAGTAGAAATCTCCTCATTGGGGACTTTCTTTGTTAGTAACAATATCTTTCATATACTTTGAATAAGGAGGCAATTTAATAGCATCAATCAAAGGAATTTGCATAAATAAAGGTTTCATCCAATCACAAAATTTATTATAATGTTCCTCCTCCTTTGATTTTAGTTTCTTAGCAGAAAAAGGCATTTGCTTTTGAACCCAAGGTTCTCTTTCATTACCATGTTTCTTAGCATAAAATCTTCTTTAGTGTACTTTTTATTTTTAGCAGGCTTTTCATGTTCTTTTTCAATTTCTTCTTTATCAGGAGTATCATCCTTATCATTATCTTTATCATGTTCATTACCACTTTCTGTTTCAGCATCAGAAATAGAAATACTATTAGATCATTAATGTGTTCAGAGGACTTTTACAACATTCTTATGTTTCTTTTTCTTTTCTTTGATGGAGCACTAGTTTTAATTAGTTGAGAATCTTGTTCAACTTTTTTGGGATGGCCTTCAGGATATAGAGGATCCCGGGTACCACCACCTCTAGTTGTTACTTCACAAGCATGTTTTTCTTTAATTATTTCCCAATAAGTCATTTTGCACTTTAGTAAGCTGGATCAATTTGAGTTTGAACCATTTGAAAATGTTTAACAAGTATCTTAACATCATTGGAGGTTCTTTCCACAATACCATGCAATTCACTAATAGCTCGAGAATTTTCCATTAAATGATTCTCTACTCTCATATTAAAGTTTTCTTGCTTAACAACATAATTATCAAATTCATCTAAGCATTGAGCAGATTTTGAATACGGAATATCTTCCTAGTAAAGTGTTGAAGCGAGTGTACCTCAATCATGGATGAAGGGGGAATTGTCTCACATATATCTTAGGAGGTAAATTCTTCACATCTTCTGTGGTTTAATACCCTTCTTTAAGAGACTTGGCTTCCCCATATCTTCATCATCTAATTAACTACAATTTCTTCTTCACTATCGGCGTCAAGGTTCAGGTGTAGACCAATCATCATGATTCCGGCCTATTTTAGCCAATAATTCTTCAGCCTCGTCTGGAGTTCTTTTCCTGAAAACACAACCAGCAACTATCCAGGCATGCCCTAGACTCAATAGTTAATCCACTATAAAATATATCAAGTAAATCATGCTTTTCTAAATCATGGTCAGGCTGAGCTCTAATAAGAGAACAAAATCTAGCCCAAGCCTCAGGCAATTTCTCTCCATCTTCCTGGTCAAAATTATAAATTCTCCGCAAAGCAGCATGTTGAGCACTAGCAGAAAGTATTACTTGAAAGAAAACATCACGCAAATCAGCTGGACTTTTAATAAACCAAGAGGCAAATTATTATACCAAGTTTTAGCATCATCCTTTAATGAGAACGAAAAAATTTTAGCGACAAAATAAGTACGCATCTTGACATCATCGAAACACGCCACTAAGAGTAGATAACTCAGTCATGTGTTCAACAGCACTTTCTTTTTCAATACCACAAAAGGGTGTTTTCTCAACAATAGCTATATGAGATAGATCAAGAGAAAAATCATAATCTTTATCCCTAATGTTTATAGGAGATGTGGCAAATTTAGGATCAAGAGATGGTGTATATCTAACAGCATGTTCTGCAAGCAACTTTTTAATTTTTCTTGCATCAGTAGTAGCCTTGCATTTTTCAATAAAATCATTATCAAGCTCTACATAATCTTTCATCAAGATCATCACTAGAATATTCAACAGACTCAGGTGAATTAACAGGTGTAGCAGCATTTTCATTAGGAGTTTCAGTATTTTCAATTTGTCTGGACTTAGCAATTGTAGCATCTAGAAAAGATCCCAATGAACCACTATCATCACGCACAGCAGAAACATTATCAATATTATGAGAATTTTCAGATTCAGCAGAAGTACCAGCACGCGAAGCATGTGGCGGTGAAACAAGTTTATCAATCACAGATGGTGAATCAAGAGCAGCAGAGGTACTCAGAGTTGTACCTTTTCCTGTAGTGGATGGTAATATGGCGATCTTAGTATCGCGAGGTTTACCCATGATGGAGAATTTGCAGCGAACAATATCAATCCAAGTGAACTTCCAAATAAAACTATGCTCCCCGGCAACAACGGCGCCAGAAAACAGTCTTGATGACCCACAAGTATAGGGATCGCAACAGTTTTCGAGGGAAGTATTACCCAATTTATTGATTCGACAAAGGGGAGACAAAGAATACTTGTAAGCTTTAACAGCGGAGTTGTCAATTCAGTTGCACTGAATGTAATTTTGCTCGCAAGAGTTTATCGCAGGCAACAGTTTTATGGCAGTGGAAATAGTGAAATAACAGTAACGGTGAAATAAAGACAGGAGTAGTGATTATAGTAAACAGCAGAATTAAAATACTGTAGGCACATGGACGGATTTAACGGGCGTTGCATGGATGAGAGAAACTCATGTAACAATCAAAGCATGGGTATTTGCAGATAATAATAAACGGTATCCAAGTACTAATCAATCAATAGGCATGTGTTTCGTATATAGTCGTACGTTGCCCGCAATGAGAAACTTGCACAACATCTTCTCTCCTACCAGCCGTGGCAACCGGGCCTCTAGGGAAACTACCGGATATTAAGGTACTCCTTTAATAGAGTACCGAGCAAAGCATTAACACTCGTGAACACACGTGTGATCCTCACATCACTACCATCCCCCCCGGTTGTCCCGATTTCTGTCACTTCGGGCGACGCCGACATGTGTATACAACTTCAGTGCAAGATCATAAACAACGAATATCTTCATGAATCAATAACATGTTCGGATCTGAGATATGGCACTCGCGCCCTAGTGACAAGCATTAAGCATAACAAGTTGCAACAATATCATAAAAGTGACATCTACGGATACTAGGCACTATGCCCTAACAATCTTATGACTATTACATGACCAATCTCATCCAATCCCTACCATCCCTTCAGCCCCTACAATGGGGGAATTACTCACACATGGATGGGGAAACATTGCCGGTTGATGGAGAGGCGTTGGTGATGGCGATGGTCTCCTCCAATTCCCCGGCCCGGCGGAGTGCCAGAACGAAGACTGGCTCCCGCGACGGAGTTTCTCGATGTGGCGGCTTAGAGGGTTTCTGGCGATGTCGACTTCTCTCCGTGCGTTGTTCGAAACCAATAAGTAGTCCGAAGGGGCGGCTGAGGCCTGGCCAGGGGGTTGCATCACATGGCCGCGCGCGCCGGGCCCCCCCGCCGCGCTCACATAGGTGTGGGGCCCTCGGTCCCACCTTTGCCCTTCGGCTCCACAATATTTTGGTAAAATAGGCCCTTCCGCATAATTCCGATGATTTTCCCGAAAGTTGGATTTCCGCACAAAAACGAGACTACCAGAGCAGTTCTGCTGAAACAGCGTTAGTCCGTGTTAGTTGTATCCAAAATACACAAATTAGAGGCAAAACAATAGCAAAAGTGTTCGGGAAAGTAGATACGTTTTGGACGTATCACCCGCATGTCATCATCTATGTGCAATCAAGTTTCTTTTCTTGGAGTTATTTTTGGCACATGATATTTGGTCACTTGCATTTTCTTCGATCCCATGGCGATTTGAAACGCTGAGACTGGCCGCCGCAAAAATGGACCCGCATGTCATCCTCTATGTACAATCAAGTTTCTTTTCTCTTGGATGAATTTTTGGCTCCTTATATTTGGTCACTTTCCTTTTTTCTTTCGATCTCATGCCGCCTTGGAAACGTTGAGGACGCCGCCGGTCCATGGGTCTCGTATGTTAACCTCGTGGAACAATAAATTTTTTCTGGATTTATTTTTACCCCACTGCCATTCCGCCTTTCTTTGATCCCCGCCTCCTTTGAAATAATGAGGATGTCGTCGTGTGTCGGCTTCCACATGTCATCCTCTATGAACAATAAAAGTTTCCTTGATGGATTTATTTTTGACCCTTAATTAATTTAGCTATTTAGTTTTTCTTTTGATCCCCTGCCACCTTGGAATCGTTGAGGATGCTGTCTGCCTCATGGGTCCCACATGTCATCCTCTAAGAACAATAAATTCTTTTCTTGAATTTATTTACCAACTGATTTTTTGGCTTATTTTCTTCGTTCTCCTCCCGCCTTTAAACGTTGAGACTGCTCACTTTGTCCGATATGTCACCATATGAACAATAAACTTTTCCTTTGTTGGATTTATTTTGACCCCTAATTTCTTGCTATTTGCCTTTTTCTTTCAATCTCATGCCGCCTCCGAAACGTTGATACGCTGCCGGCTCATGGGTCCCACATGTCGGCCTCTATGAACAATTAAAGTTTTCTTTGTTGGATTTATGTTTTAATTCCTAATTTCTGGCTATTTGCCTTTTTTCGATCCCCCGCGCCTTTGAAACTAAGAAGACCGTCCGTAAAATGGGATCATACGTCATCCTCTATGTACAATAAAATTTTGATTTCTTTTTGCTCCCGATATTTGGTCACTTGCCTTTTTTCGATCTCCCCGTCGCCTTGAAACGTAGAGGACGTTGCTGGCTCGTGGGTCCCACATGTCAGTCCTCTACGAACAATAAACATTTTCTTCTTTGATTTATTTTTGACCGCTGATTTCTGGCAACTTTTCTTTTCTTTCGATCCCCTGTCAGCTTTTGTTAAAGTTGAGGACGCTGCTGCAAAATGTGTCCCACATGTCAGCTTCTCTGTACAAAAATTGTTTTCTTTCTTGGATTTTTTCCCTCGTTTCATTTGTTAAAGTTGAGGATGCTGCTGGCTCGTGGGTCCCCGATGTCACCTCTATGTACAAGAAATATGTGATTTCTCGATATGTTTTAACCCGGATATGTAGGATGCTTTTTTTTTTGATCCCTTCTGTTTGTTTTTACCTTCAAATGTTGAGGGACGCTATTGGCTAATGAGTCCTCTGCTCTAGCATTCTCAACTGAAGGAAAAACTGAAATATTGCCTATTCATTTGTTTTTCATACTCCATGCATCTAATCCATACTAACTGTTGATCCGGGTTTTAGTTCAACTTAATTAGTTCAAATTTGATCTGGCTTCGAGGGAGGCCATGGAGGCGGGCCCCTTGTGACTTCCGTAAAGCACACGTCTCTGGGAACCCCAAGAGGAAGGCATGATGGTACAACAGCGAGTTTTCCCTCAGTAAGAAACCAAGGTTTACTCGAACCAGTAAGAGATGAAGGCCACGTGAAGGTTGTTGGTGAAGAAGTGTAGTGCGGCGCAACACAGTCCGGCGCCAACGTGGAACCCGCACAACACAATCAAACTGGTTTTGTCCCAACTTAACAAAGTTGAGGTTGTCAATCTCACCGGCTTGCTTAAAACAAAGGATTAAACGTATGGTGTTGAGAATTATGTTTGCTTGCAGAAAACAAAAGAGAACAATGATTGCAGTTGGTTGTATTTCAGATGTAAAAGAATGGACCGGGGTCCACAGTTCACCAGTGGTGTCTCTCCAATAAGATAAATAGCATGTTGGGTGAACAAATTACAATTGAGCAATTTGATAAATAGAGATGCATATACATATCATGATGACTACTATGAGATTTACTTAGGGCATTACGACAAAGAACATAGACCGCCATCCAGCATGCATCTATGCCTAAAAGTCCACCTTCAGGTTAGCATCCGCACCCCTTCAGTATTAAGTTGCAAACAACAGACAATTGCATTAAGTACTGTGCGTAATGTAAACAATACAAATATTCTGACAAAGCATTGATGCTTTATCCCTAGTGGCAACAACACATCCACAACCTTAGGGTTGCTGTCACTCACCCAGATTCAATGGAGACATTAACCCACTATCTAGCATAAATACCTCTTGGAGTCACAAGTATCAACTTGGCCGGAGCCTCTACTAGCAAACGGAGAGCATGCAAGAACATAAATAACATATATGATATATCAAGAATCAACTTGACATAGTATTCATATCCATCGGATCCCAACAAACACAACATGTAGTATTACAAATAGATGATCCTGATCATGATAGGCTGCTCACAAGATCTAAACATGATAGCACAAGAGGAGAAGACAACCATCTAGCTGCTGCTGCTATGGACCCAGAGTCCAAGGATGAACTACCTACGACTGGCCCGGAGGCGGGCATGGAGATGTAGAGCCCTCCGGTGATGATTCCCTCTCCGACAGGTGCCGGAGGCGATCGTGAACCCCGAGATGGGTTTGACGGCGGCGGCTCCGGAACTTTTCTCGTATCGTGGCCTGGACTAGGGTTTCGCGACGGAAGGAATAAATAGGCGAAGGCAGCGTCGGGGGCGACCGAGGCCCACCCATAGGCCGGCGCGCCGGGGGCCGCGCCGCCCTATGGGGTGGCCGCCTCGTGGCCCCTCTCTGTCTCCTCTTTGGTGTTCTGAAAGGCTCCGTGGAAAATAAGACCTTGGGCTTTTGTTTCGTCCAATTCCGAGAATATTCGTAAACTAACTTTTCTGAAATAAAAAATAGCAGAAAACAGGAACTGGCACTTGTTAATAGGTTAGTCCCGGAAAGTGCATAAAAACATTATAAAGTATGACTAAAACATGTTGGTATTGCCATAAATCTAGCATGGAACATAAGAAATTATAGATACGTTGGAGACGTATCAGGGAGTATGTAATATATTTTGAGTTCATATCACTGCACTTGTTCATAACAATCTGATGAAGAGGTTTGTCATTTTTTTAAACTACAAATACACTCTAAGATCTTGCAGACTGATAGAATAAATCTTGGAACTTTATATAATTAATGACAATTTTGAAATCGACTATATGAATATATCAAAATATAGAGCCCATGTAGATGCGCATACTAGCTATGCGCATTTAAAAAGAATCATAATCATAATTGATACGAAATAAAAATAACTTTATATGTAGAATCTCGGTTTCTTGAGGGCCAATCATAGGATCTCCATGTTTAAATTAGGAAGGGCCCCAATGGCATGAGTCGGAGGCCCATTAAATGTTTTTGGATTGTTATCAGCGAAGTAAGCAGGCTGACAACAATCACCATGTACATGGCCGGTGGCAGCCCAAAAGTACAAACAATTGGCCCATGCAGGGAAGGTAGTACTTTTTTTTATTGGGAAGGTTGTCTGGCTAACCTAAAAAAAGTGGTGCTACATGGGGTACACTTGAACCCATGATCGTTACTGAAGGTTGCCTATTTTTGCATAATATGCAGCGGGCACTTCACTAGTTTGTGCAAAACATATCCAGCGCAGGATTCGAAAAAACATCACGTTTTTTCTTTACGTAAACAATAGAACATCTCATGTTCATCACAATCCAGCCAACATAAGCACATAATAATTAATAGTACAACTAGAGAGCTGTATACATAAATAAGGTTTGTCAAGCTTCATGCACTAGCCGACACAACCAACAGTCCGAACTAATGAAAAGGGCTAGGCAATCCACCTATACATCTCAACACCCCTCCTCACGTGTGACCGGAAGAAGAGGAGAGGTCAACACAAGGAGACTCAGAGTATAGCTCAAGAGGCATATACGTGGACTCCAAGGGGGGCAACGGAGGGCAGCAACAATTTTTAGGATAAATTGCGAAAGCCAGGACTCGAACTCGAGACCCTAGGCTCTGATACCATGTCAAGCTTCATGCACTAGCCAACGCAACCAAAAGCCTGAACTAATGGAAAGGGCTAGGCAATGCACTTATACACTAATAGTACCATCATGTTCACCACAATGCATCATTAAAGAGAGCAATATACTATTATAGACCAGCTCTCGCTATAGAACATTCGTAAGAAAAATTAATACAGCTGCGATTCATATTATTGCTGGGGATGGGTGATAACCGATACGTCTCCAACGTATCTATAATTTCTTATGTTCCATGCTATTTTTATGACAATACCTACATGTTTTATACATACTTTACATCATTATTATGCATTTTCACTAACCTATTAACAAGATGCCGAAGCGCCAGTTGCTGTTTTCTGCTGTTTTTGGTTTCAAATCCTACAAAGGAAATATTCTTGGAATTGGACGAAATCAACGCCCAGGGTCTTATTTTTCCACGGAGCTTCCAGAAGACCGGAATGTGGGGCCACGAGGTGGCCACACCACAAGGCGGCGCCGCCCTGGGCCGCGCCGCCCTATGGTGTGGGCCCCTCGGGCGCCTCCTACGTGCCCTTCCGCCTACTTAAACTCTCCGTCGCGAAAACCCTATTACCGAGAGCCACGATACGGAAAAATTTCAGAGACGCGCCGCCAATCCCATCTCGGGGATTCAGGAGATCGCCTCCGCCACCCTGCCGGAGAGGGGAATCATCACCGGAGGGCTCTACATCACCATGCCCGCCTCCGGATTGATCGTGAGTAGTTCATCCTTGGACTATGGGTCCATAGCAGTAGCTAGATGGTTGTCTTCTCCTCTTGTGCTATCATGTTTAGATCTTGTGAGCTGCCTAACATGAGCAAGATCATCTATTTGTAATGCTACATGTTGTGTTTGGTGGGATCCGATGAATATAGAATACTATGTCAAGTTGATTATCAATCTAGCATATATGTGTTGTTTATGTTCTTGCATGCTCTCTGTTGCTAGTAGAGGCTCTGGCCAAGTTGATACTTGTAACTCCAAGAGGGAGTATTTATGCTCGATAGTGGGTTCATGCCTCCATTGAATCTGGGACAGTGACAGAAAGTTCTAAGGTTGTGGATGTGCTGTTGTTACTAGGGATAAAACATCAATGCTTTGTCTAAGGATATTTGTGTTGATTACATTACACACCATACTTAATGCAATTGTCTGTTGTTTGCAACTTAATACCGGAAGGGGTGCGGATGCTAACCTGAAGGTGGACTATTTAGGCATAGATGCATGCTGGATGGCGGTCTATGTTCTTTGTCGTAATGCCCTGATTAAATCTCATAGTGATCATCATGATATGTATTGAATCTTTATTTGTCAATTGCCCACCTGTAATTTGTTCACCCAGCATGTTATTTATCTTATTGGAGAGACACCACTAGTGAACTGTGGACCCCGGTCCATTCTTTTACAACTTACTGCAATCTTTGTTCTCATCTTTGTTCTCTGTTGTTCTTTGCAAACAAACATCATTCTCCACACCATACGCTTAATCCTTTGTTTTCAGCAAGCCGGTGAGATTGACAACCTCACTGTTACGTTGGGGCAAAGTATTTTGATTGTGTTGTGCAGGTTCCACGTTGGCGCCGGAATCCCCGGTGTTGCGCCGCACTACACTCCTTCACCAACAACCTTCACGTGGCCCTTGACTCCTACTGGTTCGATAAACCTTGGTTTCACACTTAGGAAACTTGCTTCACACGCATCACACCTTCCTCCTTGGGTTCCCAACGGACGGTGCTTCAGCGCATCAAGCTGTTCTACGCATACTGGAAAGATCACCATTGCAGGAGTCTCCACTATCCTCTTTTACTTTGTTTTTATCTGCTTTACTTTTTATTTTCCGTCTTGTTTGCTTTTATATCAAACACAAAAATATCTGATTTACTTTATTTTGTCTTGTTTTTCTAATATCAAAACACAAAAAATTAGTTACTTGTTTTTATTTACTTTATTTTGTTTGCTTAGTTTGTTTTTTTCATCATGCTTCATCCTAAGTTCACTTTGAAAGATATATCGGTAGGTAGTGGGTCTATCATTGGAAAAGATAATATAGAAGAATTTTTCACTCATGTTAGTAAGGCTGAAGACTTTGAAGATAGATCCTTGGTAAAACTTGCTCCTAATTATGAAATTGCTACTGCCTCTTTAGTGCACATGTTGGAAGCTAGATTTGTTAATCTCAATCCAATAATGCAACATATGTTTCTTACACTCGGTGATATGGAAGAAGGAGAAAAGAAAGATTTTGTTTTAGAAACCCTTCTTAGAGAATTTGGTGATCTAGCTAGAGAAGCTAGGAAAGTCTTTATTCGATATAAGATGCTAGGCTTGTGTACCAATTTTGCAAATATCCTTGAAAGAAGGGAAAAAGATAGGCTAAGATACACTAATAAAGCCAATTATGAGGGGGAGATTAAAATACCAATACCTTATAAACTCATAGGAATGCATGAGGCATTAGAAAAGAATTTTGATTGGATTGTTCCTGAAAATTTATTTGAGGAGGATAGTAAGCCTAAAGGTAATGAAAAAGGAGTTTCTTACATAGATAAGATACAATGCATAGTTGAGAAAACTCCAAACAATACTGTTGATGCTTCTTCTCTTGATGTTACTTGATTTGCACTTTCTGCGCCTAGCTGAAAGGCGTTAAAGAAAAGCACTTCTTGGGAGATAACCCATGTTTTATTTTACTACTGTATTTTTGAGTCTTGGAAGTTGTTACTACTGTAGCAACCTCTCCTTATCATGTTTTTGTGCCAAGTAAAGTCTCTATGGTAAAGTTGATACTAGATTTGGATTACTGCGCAAACAGAATTGCCTGTCACGAATTTGCGTAGATCTCTCTGTAGAAAAATAAAAAATCTGCCAATTTACGTGCGTGATCCTCGATATGTACGTAACTTTCATTAGTTTTGAGTTTTTCCGTCTGAGCAAGTTTAAGTGCCTCGAAAAATTCATCTTTACGGACTGTTCTGTTTTGACAGATTCGCCTTTTGCATTGCCTCTTTTGCTTTGTTGAATGGATTTCTTTGTTCCATTAACTTTCAGTAGCCTTGGGTAATGTCCAGAAGTGTTAAGAATGATTGTGTCCTCTCTAAACATGTGAATTTTTTGATTATGCACTAACCCTCTAATGAGTTTGCTTTAAGTTTGGTGTGGAGGAAGTTTTCAAGGGTCAAGAGAGGAGGATGATATAATATGATCAAGAAGAGTGAAAGTCTAAGCTTGGGGATGCCCCCGTGGTTCATCCCTGCATATTTCAAGAAGACTCAAGCATCTAAGCTTGGGGATGCCCAAGGCATCCCCTTCTTCATCGACAACTTATGAGGTCACTTCTAGTGAAACTATATTTTTATTCCATCACATCTTATGTTCTTTACTTGGAGCGTCTGTTTGTTTTTATTTTTGTTTTGGTTTGAATAAAGTTGGATCCCACCATCCTTGTATTGGAGATATTACGCTCCGCTTTTTCATTTGAACACTTGTGTTCTTAGTTATGCAGTAATGTTCATGGCGAAGGCTGAAAATTGCTTCGTTGATTGCTATTTGGTTGGAATCAGAAAATGCTTCATATGGTTTTGAATAACTTGATACTTGGAAATTGTTTTGAGCTCTCATAGATCAAGCTTAAGCTCTTGCATCATGTAGTTTAAATCTATTAGTGGAGAACTACTGTAGAGCTTGTTGAAACTTGGTTTGCATGATTGGTCTCTCTAAGGTCTAGATATTTTTCTGGTAAAGTGTTTGAACAACAAGGAAGACAGTGTAGAGTCTTATAATGCTTGCAATATGTTCTTGTTTAAGTTTTGTACCTGTTCATACTTGTGTTTGCTTCAAACAACCTTACTAGCCAAAGCCTTGTACTGAGAGGAAATGCTTCTCGTGCATCCAAACACCTTGAGCCAAAACCCATGCCATTTGTGTCCACCATATCTACCTACTATGTTGTATTTTTCTGCCATTCCAAAGTAAATTACTTGAGTGCTACCTTTAAAATTTCATTCCTTTGTCTTTGCAATATATAGCTCATGGGAAAATAGCTTAAAAACTATTGTGGTGATGAATATGTAGCTATGTATCTTAGTTCTTATAAGTTGCTTGTTGAGCGGTAACCATGTTTCGGGGACGCCATCAACTTTACACCTTTGTTGAATATCATGTGAGTTGCTATGCATGTTCGTCTTGTCTGAAGTAAGGGTGATTTATCATGATCAAATGGTTTGAGTATGCATATGTTAGAGAAGAACATTGGGCCGCTAACCAAAGCCATGTATCATGGTGGAAGTTTTAAGTTTGGACATTCATCCTCAATCTCTTATGAGAATATTATCTGTTGTTGAATGCTTATGCATTAAAGAGGAGTCCATTATCTGTTTTCTATGTTGTCCCGGTATGGATGTCCTAAGTTGAGATTATTCAAAAACGAGAAATCAAATGCGATTTATCTCCTTGGACCTTTGTACAGGCGGCATAGAGGTACCCCTTTGTGACACTTGGTTGAAACATATGTTATGCAATGACAATCCATGTAAATCCAAGCTAATTAGGACAAGGTGCAAGCACTATTGGTATTCTATGCATGAGGCTTGCAACTTGTAGGCAGTATTATGCATAACACATATGAATTATTACTACCGTTGACAAAATTGTTTCTATGTTTTCAAAATAAAAGCTCTAGCACAAAAATAGTAATCCATGCTTCCCTCTGCGAAGGGCCATTCTTTTACTTTATGTTGAGTCAGTTTACCTACTTCTTTCTATCTTAGAAGCAAACACTTGTGTCAACTGTGTGCATTGATTCTTGCATGTTTACTTATTTCACTTGTTATATTACTCTAAGTTGACAAATATTCATGAGATATACATGTTACAAGTTGAAAGCAATTGCTGAAACTTAATCATCCTTTGTGTTGCTTCAATGCCTTCTACTTTGAATCTATTGCTTTATGAGTTAGCTCTCATGCAAGTCTCTTTGATACTTGTCTTGAAAGTACTATTCATGAAAAGTTTTGCTATATGATTCATTGTTTAGTCATTATCTCTTTGTTAGCAATCTATTGCTTTGAATCACTCCATTCACTTCATATGCTTTACAATAATGTTGATCAAGATTATGTTGGTAGCATGTCACTTCAGAAATTATTTGTTATCGTTTACCTACTCGAGGGCGAGTAGGAACTAAGCTTGGGATGCTTGATACGTCTCCAACGTATCTATAATTTCTTATGTTCCATGCTACTTTTATGACAATACTCACATGTTTTATACATACTTTACATCATTATTATGCATTTTCCGGCACTAACCTATTAACAAGATGCCGAAGCCAGCTGTTTTCTGCTTTTGGTTTCAATCCTACAAGGAAATATTCTCGGAATTGAACGAAATCAACGCCCGGGTCTTATTTTTCACGGAGCTTCGAGACCGGAGGGATACGAAGTGGGGCCACGAGGTGGCCACACCACCAAGCGGCGCGGCCAAGGAGGGCCGCGCCGCCTATGTGCGGCCCTCGACGCCCATCACTGCCCTTCCGCCTACTTAAACTCTCCGTCTTGAAAACCCTATTACAGAGCCACGATAAGGAAATACTTCGAGAGACGCGCGCCAATCCCATCTCGGGGATTCAGGGGATCGCCTGCACCCTGCCAGGGGGAATCATCACCGGAGGGCTCTCACCATGCCCGCCTCCGGATTGATGCGTGAGTAGTTCATCCTTGGACTATGGGTCCATAGCAGTAGCTAGATGGTTGTCTTCTCCTCTTGTGCTATCATGTTTAGATCTTGTGAGCTGCCTAACATGATCAAGATCATATATTTGTAATGCTACATGTTGTGTTTGGTGGGATACGATGAATATAGAATACTATGTCAAGTTGATTATCAATCTATCATATATGTGTTGTTTATGTTCTTGCATGCTCTCTATTGCTAGTAGAGGCTCTGACCAAGTTGATACTTGTAACTCCAAGAGGGAGTATTTATGCTCGATAGTGGGTTCATGCCTCCATTGAATCTGGGACAGTGAGAGAAAGTTCTAAGGTTGTGGATGTGTCTTTTGCTACTAGGGATAAAACATCAATGCTTTGTCTAAGGATATTTGTGTTGATTACATTACGCACCATACTTAATGCAATTATCTGTTGTTTGCAACTTAATATTGGAAGGCGGATGCTAACCTGAAGGTGGACTATTTAGGCATAGATGCATGCTGGATGGCGGTCTATGTTCTTTGTCGTAATGCCCTGATTAAATCTCATAGTAGTCATCATGATATGTATTGAATCTTTATTTGTCAATTGCCCACCTGTAATTTGTTCACCCAACATGTTATTTATCTTATTGGAGAGACACCACTAGTGAACCGTGGACCCGGTCCATTCTTTTACATCTGAAATACAATCTACTGCAATCATTGTTCTATGTTGTTCTTTGCAAACAAAACATCATTCTCACACCATACGTTTAATCCTGTTTTCAGCAAGCCGGTGAGATTGACAACCTCCTGTTACGTTGGGGCAAAGTATTTTGATTGTGTTGTGTAGGTTCCACGTTGGCGGGAATCCCTGGTGTTGCGCCGCACTACACTCCTTCACCAACAACCTTCACGTGGCCCTTGACTCCCGGTTCGATAAACCTTGGTTTCATACTGAGGGAAACTTGCTTCTATACGCATCACACCTTCCACTTGGGGTTCCCAACGGACGTGTGCTTCACACGTTATCAATAACCTGAACACCATATAACCTTCTCACAACAATTGTAACCAAATATTAGCACCTGCAATGATTTGGTGTCAAGCTTCTTGAAGGTCAGGAGGTATCCTACCTTCAAGTCATGTGCTTTGACAAACTCTGGCCATCATGCGTCCATTAAAACATTGTCATCTTGTTGCTTCAGGTCCACAATCCAGGTGCATGCAGTGGACATCTTCAGGTTGATGGACTCTGGACACCCACCGTAAAACCAGGGTAGAACACGACTGGGGATGGTAATCACCTCTAACTCCGATGTACATAGTACCTTGCAGAAGCTGTCAGGGGTATTCTCCTCATCGATGCGCCTAAACACCTTGCACACTGGGGCTGGCTCTACAGATGTCTCCTTCCATGATAAGCTCTCTCCAAGCTTGAGCTTCTTGTTTGAACACTGCAAAAAAGAGGCCTCAATTAGATAATGCCTCTAGCTTCTGACCGTAATTCCAAGCAAATGCATAATCAAAGGCACCTAGCAAAGTCAGCGGATCATTGTTCTTATCAAACACACAGTCTGAACAATAAGCTTCTGAATCTAGCTAGGCTGATATGTACAACCTTGTATCATCAAATTATTTAGCATAGTGTATCATTGTATCGCAGAAGCCAAATCGATATAAATAGTAGCTATGAGAATAGAAATCAAGCTAGCATGAGCCATGCATGCTTGCTGGCTAGGTCTAGCATCAGAGTAATGCATCTGCAGTTCATCATCCGCCAGTACAGATCAACCAAAAAAAAATGCGTCGGTCTAAAGAGTCCACAAGCCAGACATGCATGCTCGGTGTCCTCATATGTGATCATCGGCCGTGGATTGACCAATATCATATTTGAACGATTATTACTGCACACATTAGATCCAGTCCCAACCTAGCTAGCATGCGTGCATGTGTAACCCGAGTCTTTACCAGAGGATTAATATATACACTAGATGAGAGAAATACTCTATATCAAACAATGCTAAGCAACCGGCAATACAACTTAGATATAATAAAGATGTGACCGGCAACGCTAGTGATTCGGGGGAAACATACCGCCATTGCAGCCATGGACCGAGAGAATCGGGGATGCCGCGCCGCCTTAGTGGAGTTTTTAGATGCGACGTCGCCGCATCCGTAGAGGACGGAGTCCAAGCCGCGTAGTCCGAGCGGTGGTGGACGCCGGTGGTGTAGGGAGAGGACTCAGGGGAGATGGACGGCGAGGGATCTGGGGAGATCTGAATGCTGAGAAACTAAGAATCGATGGGGAATAAATGCGCGTGTCTTGGAGGAAGAAAGCCAGGTACGCAGGAATCCACATAGAAACCCGGTGGGTCACTGGCTATCAGTGTCTGGTGGGGTCCGGACCTACATACCAGTGAGACATATCGTGTGGGTTATGATCCATTCAGTGTGCACACAGAAATTGCATTCAGAGCTCAGGGCCTCAGGCTACGTTGTACTATACAGTATATCCATTTCTTTTGGTAAAATGAAAATGATACTCCATCTGATCCTCATTACTTGATGCTAAAATGGATGTATCTACAACTAAAATATGTCTAGATACATCTATATGAGAGCGTCTGCGTTTGTACTGTGTATCTAAAAAAATGGATCGGAGGGAGCATTAAGAGGTGTCAAAAAAAACTGCAAACAAACATGGATGTAAGCATAGCGATGTATTAAACCAGTGCGTAAAATACCTTTATATCTCGACCATGTAACAATGAATATGAGAAGTTTTGGGGGTTTGACCATCTGCACTTGTGTTCGCTACAATCAGATCAAAAAATTGGTCACTTTTACACTTTCTAAAATAAAATGTATTTTTCCCTGAGATTTTACAAGTTCGTACAAGATACATTGACCACATCTGGGATATATCATATTTACACTTACAAATCTATGAATATTTCAAAATGTCGAGCTCCATGTAGCTAGGTATAATACAAATCATCAGACCGCACATTGAAACTACCGCAGCATATCACAGTCAATTAAAGTAAAATAAAACAAGTCTAACATATACTATATTAGCTAATTAACAAAGTCTCATCATAGTGTATCTGATCCTCAGTTCAGCTTAATACAAAAACCAAGTTCAGCTTGAACATCAGCAGGGCACTAACCCAGGTCCAAAAGCAGCATCTAGTTAATTCAATAAAATATTGAGGTGTTTCTGATCCCCTCTTCCTAAAAACACTGCAGATCATGCATGCAACTAAGGGTGATCAACACAAAATATTATCCTCTGGGTGGAGGTGTTACAGTCGTAGATCAACACATTCATCAAGGAAGTGTCTTTCACCTCGAAGACGAGAAGGTCATCGAGCTGCAGTTCATGCGCCTCTGCAAACCCGAACCAACCATCCTTCAAGACCAGTTCACCCTGGTACTCATCGATGTGCACATACCAGGCGCAGCCTACGCTGGTCTTGAGCTTGATAGGCCTGGGAAGAATCCCTTTCAGACATTGCTTGAATTCTCTGGGGATGACCAACATATACATGTCATCGTTGTGTCCAGTTGCACAAGAACATATCTACATTGCATAATACATGTTTGAATGTTCCGTAACTATGTTTGCAATATTACCACAATGCAGATATAATGAAGCAGTCCTCATTAGAAGATAGGCGCCAAAAAAAGATCTGTAGTGAGCCTGTGCAACGATATAATGTAAGTTTGTGCTTAGTACAAGTTTCATATATTATCTTGTGCTTATTTTTGCTACATGTTATTATCTGATCTCTACATTGCATAATACATGTTTGAATAGTTCATTGTTGTAACTATGTTTGCAATATTATCAGAATGCAATTGTAATGAAGCAGTCCTCATTAAAAGATATGCGCCAAAAAGATCCGTAGTGAGCCTATGCAACGATATAATGTAAGTATGTGCTTAGTACATGTTTCATACATTATCTTGTGCTTATTTCTGCTACTTGTGACTATCTATATCGACAATGCTTAATACATATTTGCATAGTTCATCGTTTAACTCTTTTTTGCAATATTATCAGAATGCAGTTTTAATGAAGCAATCCTCATCAGAAGAGAGGCCCCAAAAATTTCTGACCTTTCTTCCGATGCATCCTCCCATAGCGGTCAACCTAGATCATTTCTTTCAAATGATAAATATCTCAAGGCTGTACTTTGTGCAGAAAGACAAGGTGTTGCTGCTCCAAGATCTGTAGCTGATATATTGAAATAGAATACACATGATTCAATCAAGGCGATTGCCAAATACGAGCGTGTTATTAATGATGCTAATGATTCTATGTAATTTTTTTATTTGGGCATATTAATTGCCTTGTAATTTTCCTATTATTTTATTTGTGTATTATTTAATTTAGTTTATTATCTAAATGATGTTTAAATGAATTGGACACAAATTAGTGGCTGTTAAATGTCTGTAATTGGGTATTTCACTGATATCAACTTTTAACTGTAATTGACTTTCACAATTAGTTTAGTAGGCCAGAGTTAAACGGCCTATGAAATTTAACGGGCCTCTGATGATCCTAATGGGCCGATGCAAGGTAACTAGTAAATGTGCTAGGCCCCACCCACTTACTTATTGGGCCGACCCACTTACTTTTAAACGGCTCCACTTACTTACTGGGTCGGCCCACTTACTTTAAGTGGCCCCACTTACTTCTTGGGCCGGCGCAGTCAACGAATTGACCGAGCAAAGATATAAGGTTGGGCTGGCCCATTTACTAGCTGGGCCGATCAAGGTTATAAGTGGACTAGTCAAACAAATGAATCTAACCCGGCCCACCGTCTAAGTGGGCTACGTTATCTTGTTGACCGATCAAACCAAGACATTAGGCCACGATGATCCACGGACATGGTGGGCCGACACAGCCGTCGTGGTGAATAAACAGATGCCATAGGATGGCTTATGTTGGGGCCGAATGGACGCTAGAGGATTCGGGGAGGGTTTGTGATTAGACGGGATGAACTTCCGGATGGTTTCCTCAAGAACTTGGCCAAGGCCAGAGGTTGAAGAAGAAAAACACAAGGAAGAACTCGCTCTAGATCATCTTCTCTATTGATCTCCACAGGTTACAAGTTTGTGCTTACAGGTTCTCTCTCTCTACGTTCCGCGCCTGTGAAGGAGGCTGCCCCCTCTCCTTATATAGGGGAGAGGGTGGCTTACAGGGCAAGAAACCCTAATGGCATCTTTGACTAGACAAACTACTTTACAAAGATACTTTATAAAGCTACTTTAATCACAGATGACGCCGTGGTCTTCTTTAAACAGGGAGGCTGACGTCCTCCGGCTTCTTTGATCGTCATCCTCCTCTTTATCGTCAGGCCTTCGTTTAAAGCCACTTTGCTTAGCTCATCTTCGTCCTCTAGTTCTGGAGAGAATCTTTGACCGGTCCTACCGACATGCTCTTCCTTCCGGTGTCCCGGTATCTTTCCTATCCGGTCCCGGTATACCCCTCTTGGGGATACCGGCTTAGCTTTACTTAGCCAAACTCTTATCTTTGTGCTCCGGTATGAATATTAAACCGGTATTTTGATGTATAAGACCATCCGGTTTGGCATACCTTTGGCATACCGGGGGTCATCCCCCCAACATTAGTCTTCGAAGCTGGTATAGTCTGGCGGATTCTATCCAACAGACCATGCCAGGTTCTCACGTCTTTGGATACCGGTTTAATTAATCCGGCGCTCAGTTTAGCTCCGGCATCTTTGCCCGGACTCATGTTTTCTCTCTTTGCAAGGCATTTTTCGGTATCTTATCCTCCGGCATCTTAGTCATTAAACACTTCCTCGGCGAAGTCGAGAATATATTGGGTCCCGCGCCTGTCAGTGACATGCGCACTGTGACTGACGCGCCAGTGTCAGGGGTCACTTCCCTTCGACTGCCGCGCGCGTATTAACTGCCCCACAGCGGATCCCAACCACTATCTTGGATCCGTGTATACCTCGCTGTGGCTTTCTGTCTTCACGCGTGTATCGCCGCGCCACGTGGCGGCCCGTGGAGCGAACCGTCGCGGCCCAGCGGTTTTCGGCCCACTTCTCTCTCCTTTATAAGGAAACTGCCTCTTCTTCTTCCTCTTCTCGCATTCCCCACTTCCGCGCACAGTGCTCTCTGCGCCTCCGCCGCCGTTCGCCGCTCTCCGCCGCCCGGCGCTCGCTGCCGCTCCGCCGAACGTCGCCGAACTTCGCCGCGCAAAGATTCTCTCGGTGCTCCTCTCGCGGCGCAACATTGGTGTTTCCTCAAGCTCCTTTCCACCTCACCGTCGGCGAACTTCTCCACCAGACGCAAGCCCGTCAATCCAGCGGCAAACCACTTCCTCCGCGACTGCGCCGCCTCAGGTTAGTCTCAATCTGTGATTACCCCTCTCTTGCTTGCTTTCTAGATCTTGAGTTGGTAGCGTATTTACTTCCTCTTTTCTTTGCTTTTTCTCTTTCTCGTAGATCTTCGCGCGGGGGTAAATTGTGGGATTCTTGTTTCTCTGCACCAAAATTCATGTCTAACGAGGAATCTTCTTCTGTCTCTTCTTCTACTTCTTCCTCCGCTAGCCGGCCTAGCCAATCCTCCGACGGATTAACCGCCGACCTTGTTCAGATGGATATCGAATCTGGTAGCGACCGAGAAGCCGGTAGCTCTAGCCAAGCTTCCGGTGCAGACCCTACCGGTATCACTCGCGGGGCCTGGATGGGCTCCAACGTTAGTGAGTACGAGATCGACTGGCTTTACCGGTCCAGGAGGATTCCGGAAGGAGTAACCTGCCGGCTTCCTGGCGACGAGATTGAACCGGTGCTTGAACCCGGTGAACGCGTTGTCTTTCTCGCTCACTTCGAGCGCGGCTTCGGCCTCCCCGTCTCTTCTTTTTTCCGGAGTTTTCTTGATTTTTACAAACTCCAACCTCACCATCTTCCCGGCAACGCCGTTTTCTACCTCTCATGCTATGCCACCTTCATGGAGGCTTACATCGGCATTCGTCCCACCCGCGAGACGTTTGCTCGTTTCTTTGCTCTTCGGATCAATTCCGTTCAGGGCACGGAAATTCCTAAACCCAAACCCCCCGTACAATGCGGGTCTTGCATCATTGGCTCTCGTCAGCAGAGCCCTTTCTTCAAGTTTTCCGGTCTCGAGTCATGCCGGTTATGGCAAGGGACCTTCTTCTATGTGAAGAACAACGGCGCCGCAGATCTTATCGATCTGCCTCCTTTTGATCCGGCGCCGCCCACGAGGACTAACTGGGGCTACAATCCGAAGGAGTCTCATAATGAGACCAACCGGATCATACGCTTCATGAAGCAGCGGATGAAGGATACCAACATCTGCTCCGACGATATTATCCGCACCTTTATCTCGCGCCGGGTGCTTCCTCTTCAGCGCCGCGCCCATAAGATGAGCGAGATGTATGGCCCCGGTGATCCTACCAAGATCACCGGACTTCCTCTCAGCAAGAAGGACGTTGTCCGCAAGGCTAGGCAGATCTGCCAGACTGCCATGCCGGAAGACTGGGAATGGGGCCTCCGGCCCTTTAGTTCCACTAACCCTCCGACCCAAGAAGTAAGAAATTACGCAACTCGGGTCGGTTTACCGGTAACTTTTATACTGTGACTAACTCTTTTTTCTCTTTCGCTTTTCAGGCCAAGGACCGCTTTCCCGGCATTCTCTCTGACCGGCGAGGTCCTTGCCGGAAACGTGGTTTGGACAGATTCGACCCGGACCCCGTCATCCGCTGGCAAGATCTGAAGATGGGCCGGACTCCAGCCTCTCGCCTCGGCAGATCTCCACCGGAACCATCCGGTTCGTCTGATGAATTGACCCTGCTAGAGGTAGCTCTTCTTTTATACCTCTCATCTTCTGTTATTGTTCCTCTGTAGATGTTCCCTCAGCCAACATCAACCCACAGGTCCACGAGCACGTTGCCCCCCTGCAGGCCGAGGCAGGCCAAGAGTTTGTGGATAAACTCATGGCCCACGGCAAGAAGAACAAAGCCCCGGCTTCTGAGGCCGGCTCGAGCCAAGCTCCTGCAGCCAAGCGCTTCCGGACCGAACCTTTCGCGGGTAAGGTCGCAGCTGTGAGGCGCTACAAGGGCAAGCAGATGCCGACCTCTTCCGGGTAAGGCCCCATTTCTCTGCTTGTTTCGTTTTCACCAAGTTCCTTTCCGGTTGCTTTTTCCCAACCTTTTCCTTTTCTCTTTTTCAGCGCCGCGCTCAAGCTCGGCCCCAGGCCTGAGGGCTCTGCCGGATCCGCCAGGACCTCAACTCCTCCTCCTCACTCAAGCCCGGCACCATCCGGTGCCGGCTCTGCCTCCCCTCTGGGAGGCACCACAAGTTCGGGGTGCGCGGCCCCTACACCGCCAGATCACCGCGCGGAGGAGGACCTTGCCTCCCCTCCCGAGACCCATGATGCCGGCGCCAGCAACATCGGCGCCGGAAAAGAACCTGCCGGGCGGGCGGAACCTCTGGTTCCTCCCGTTCTTGAAAAGAAGAAGAAGAAGAAGGCCAAGATGTCTTCCCCCTCCAAAGCCGCGCCGGAAGCTTCCGTGCCGGCAAGCTCCAACCCGGGTGACGCGCCTGACGCTCCCCCTTCTCCAAGGACCACGCCAACGCCTCCACCGGAAACTCCTCACGCCGAACCAGCCGGTGCCACTCTCACGGCGTCGCCGCCCAAGACCTTGACGCTTGTCAAGGGGAAGGAAACGGCCCCTAGCGCCTCCTCCGACGGCCAGCAGCCCTTGTCGCTGCACGTCTCCCGCGCCGCTAGCGCAGCTGGCGAAAAGGCCACCGGCCTGCTTGGCCGGATTACCAAGTTCAAGCGCGACGGCCGCGAGCTGGGGCATCTGCTGCCCTACGCGGAGAAGTGGAACGCCGCGGACCTGTCTAAGGCGACTCGCGGCCTGGGCAAGGACCGGCTACCGGTGCCTGACCCTGCTGGCGTGCGAAGCTCCGAGGAGCACTTCATGCGGCTGCGCCGTGCCGTCAAGGAGCTGGACAGCGCGTGGTTTGACGCCACGAACAATCTGATGGTAAGTTTCACAAAGCCTGTTCCATGTTTCGATTTATCTCGGTTTTCTTCTTTCGGCACTTCTCTATCTTTTCTTGAACCTTCAACTTTATGCCGGTTTCTCTTTTTGCTGAATCTTGTCTATCCTCCCAGTCCCCGAGTTTCGTGTTGAGAGCGTAGCTCTTAGCGCGAAACTTAACTAAACGCGCGAAACCGGCATAGCCAGTCCGAGTTTCGGGTTAAGATATTTGCTCTTAGCGCGAAACTTAACTAAAAACGCAAAACCGGCATAGCCAGTCCCGAGTTTCGGGTTAAGATCTTTGCTCTTAACTAACATCATTTCTTTTAACAGAGCACGGCTGACGCTCGGAAGGTCCTCTTTGAGGAGCTTCTCTGGGAGCACCGGGAACTCGCTGAGGCACACAGCAAGTGCCAAGGTAAATTTTACGCCTCCGGCATCTTTTACCGGAAATTGTCTTTCTCTTAATTCTTAACACCTATGATTTTCTGCTTCAACAGTGATCCCGGAAGCTTCTATCGAGGCCCTCAAGACGCAGCTCGCCGCCGCCCAAGGTACAGCTTCTTATTTTCCGGTTAACTTGCTATCTCTGCATTGTATTAGTACAACTTTGCTAACATTTTCTTTCCGGTTCTCAGAGGAGAAGGACAAGCTTATCCGGCAGCATCAGGAGGAGTTGGAGGCCCAGAAAACCAGCTACCAGAAGCTCAAGGAGCAGCTTATCCAGCTTGGTCTTGACCATGCCAAGGCACTGGAGACCGCTGAATCCGCTGCAGAGGCCAGGCTGAACGCTCGAGGATGCCGGCAACGCCAACGTGGTGTTGCAGGCTGAGCTGGAAGAGGCCGCCAAGGCGCGGAAAGCAGCCGAGGACAAGGCCGCGCGGCTGGAGGCGGAACAGAAGGAGTACGACCTTCTGGTTACGCAAACTGACGCGCTTGCCCTCCGTACGTTTCTCTTTTTTCTTTTCCGGTTCTTGCTTAGAAGCTTATCTGTTCCGGTATCATGTGCTTAGCTTTTTTCTTTTCTTTGTCTTGCAGGGCTCTTCCCGGATTCCCAGACACACGCTGTAAAGAAGGTTGCCGAGCGCCGGGTGCTGCAGGCTTGCAAGAATCTGGGTGCGCCCTGGGATCCCTATGACCACCTGGTTGCGCTGAACGCGCGGGTCTCCCACATGCGCTGCGTGGACCGGAACCTTTCTGACATTCCTGAGGTCCCAGCTCTACAAGACCCTCTGGCCCGGAGAAGTGGTGCCGGACACCTTCTCCTCATCAGCGACCGCCTAGGGTGCCGGCCGAAGGATCCGGGGTGGCGGTGCTCGCTGCCGTGCCGGAGCGACTCAGCGCGCCGCGTTGCCCGCCCTGGTGCCGAGCTAGACCTGGACGCTCTCACCGGTGTGCGCGAAGGGGGCTGAAACCGATCGGACCGGTCCTTGCCGCTAAGCGGCGGGGATCGCGTGTACCACATCGCGGGTACGCTGAAATGAGCACCTTCATCCCTCCTCCTGAAGACGTCAAAGACTATCGGAGCGACGAGGAGGAAGGTGAAAGCGCCGATGAGGCCGGAGCCGGTGACGCGCCTCCAGAGGGTCCTGATGCCTGACGCTCCTCCTGAAGCCCCTTCTGCTTGAACTTTGCCGAACGATGCTTGTGACATGCTTACCTGTTAAACTTGGAAACATTGCCCGTTAAATTCTACCCCGGTATGCCGGGGTCTATGATGTAAGATAATACTTAATCTCTATTTTGGCTGTGGTACAACAGTTTATGCCGGTACGCTATACCGGTGGTTAATTAACTTATGTTTGCCTTAGCATATTTGCTTGTTGATTTGCTTTTTCTTGCACTGCAATGATTCCGAAATTGTTTCCGCATCCAATTGATGCATACTTGGTTCTTTGCCTTGGCTCTGCCTACCTTCTCTGGGCATTTTGGCGTATGAGCACAAAGTTCTTTTACCAAGCAAGCACTTTCTTGAACTTAGAGATAACTCGAAATTTTTGCAAAAACCGGTATAACCGGGGTTAGTTAAATTTTTCGGATTGTTCTTTCCTGCTCTTCCTCTTCGCAGTTCATGTGCTTATCCCCTACCGGCTATCTTGCTTGCCATGAAGCCAAGTTATGGACAACAGCAAAGTCGAAGACTCCGGTAGGGTCTAGCACACTACTAAACCGGAAAGAAAAAACGTTCAATAAGCAACCGGTAAACTGAAAAAATAAACATGTTACATGCAACCTTAGTAATGACAGTCCCCGAGATTCATTCGAGGTTCCGACATCTTTTATTCATAGCGAATAAGGTACAAAAAAACTTCTTACAGCACAACTTTAAGAGTAGAAAGGATGCAACAAAGCTACATTCCATGGGCGTTTGGTCTCCTCTCCTGACTTGTCCGCCTTTCCTTTCTTCCATTCCTGTGCATCAATCAGGTAATAGGCATCATTGTGGAGAGCCTTGCTCACAATGAAAGGTCCTTCCCATGGGGAAAGCTTGTGCCGGCCTTCAGTGCGCTGCACTAGGCGTAGCACTAGGTCTCCTTCTCGGAATACCCTCGGGTTAACCTTCCGGCTGTGATAGCGTCTGAGGTTTTGCTGGTAAATGGCTGTTCTTGCCAGAGCTAATTCTCTTGCTTCTTCTAGCAAGTCCACATCGTTTTCTCGGGCCTCTTTTACCTCTTCTTCGGTATAGAGCTGCACCCTTGGTGAATCATGGAGAATGTCGGTTGGTATGACCGCTTCTGCCCCATAAACCATAAAGAATGGCGTGTATCCGGTAGACCGGTTCGGAGTTGTTCTTATACTCCACAATACTGATGGTAGCTCATCGATCCAACACCCCGGCGATTTTTCCATCGCATCAATGAGTCTTGGTTTGATACCGGAAAGTACCAAAGCGTTTGTTCTTTCAACTTGGCCATTGCCTTGTGGATGCGCCACTGAGCACAAATCCAGCCGGATGTTCTTGTCTTCACAGAACCGCTTGAATTCTCCTTGAGCGAAGTTTGAGCCATTGTCAGTTATGATACTGTGTGGGTATCCATACCGCAGGATTACATCTTTCAGGAACTTTACTGCTGTGTGGCCATCACACTTTGCGATAGGCTTCACTTCCAGCCACTTGGTGAATTTATCCACCATTACCAAAATGTGAGTCATGTTTCCCCTTGCGGTTTTGAACGGTCCAACCATGTCCAGGCACCAGACAGCGAATGGCCAAGTTAGCGGTATGGTCTTTAAACCGGATGCTGGGGTATGGTTTTGCTTGGCGTACCTCTGGCACCCATTGCATTTTCTTACCAGATCCTCCGCGTTTTCTAAAGCCATTGGCCAATAGAACCCATGCCGGAACACTTTTGCTACCAGCGCCCTTGATGAAGCGTGATGCCCGCATTCTCCTCGGTGAATTTCCTCAAGCATTTCTTTTCCTTCTTCCGGCTCCACACACCTTTGGAGGACACCGGTAACACTTCTCTTGTATACTTCGCCATTGATGATGGTGTAAGCTTTGGACCTCCTCTGTATCCTTCTGGATTCATTTTCGTCAACCGGCAAGGTGCCGTTGATCAGGAATTCCTTAATAGGTTTAACCCAAGATGGCGCTTCTCTAACCACAAACACCGGCATGTCTATATCCATGTTGTCCACGAGCGTTACCTCTGCCGGTATGGGTGCCGCAGTCCCCGAGCTTACCGGTGGAGTCCCCGGGCTTGCTGGAGCAGTCCCCGAGTGTGCCGGAATAGTCCCCGGGTTTCCTTCATCAATGTCCATTGGCACCACATGTGATTCCGGTACGAAAATTGATTCCGATTCCGGACTTGGTTTGATTGATGGAACTCTTAAGTGTGCCAAGGCTATTCCGGGAGGAATTTCCTGCCTCGATGAGCCTAGCTTAGATAAAGCATCCGCGGCTTCATTTTCAGCTCGCGGCACATGGTGAAACTCACATCCTTCGAAGAAGCCGGCAATCTTTTGCACATGGAACCGGTATGAGGCCATGTTGGCATCTTTTGCATCCCAATCTCCGGAACACTGCTGTACCACCAGATCTGAATCGCCGTAGCAAATGATCCGGAGCGCTCCGATTTCTTTTGCGACCTTAAGCCCATGTATCAGAGCTTCGTACTCAGCGACATTGTTTGATGCCCTGAAGTGCACTTGTAGAACATACCGGAGATGATCTCCCTTTGGTGAGGTGAGTACCACACCGGCACCCAGACCCTCCTTGAGCTTGGATCCGTCAAAGTGCATCTTCCAGTATTCTATCTTGTGTTCTGGCGGCTTGTATTGTATCTCCGCCCAATCGACCAAGAAATCAGCTAAAGCTTGCGATTTTATGGCATCTCTCCTCTCATACACCGGTACATATGGTGATAGCTGAATTGCCCATTTTGCAATCCGGCCACTGGCGTCCTTGTTGCCCATGATATCGGAGATGGGTGCCTCACTCACCACCTTCATGGGGTGCTCCTCAAAGTAATGCTTGAGCTTCGTGGCGGCCATGAACACGCCATAAGTCATCTTTTGGAAGTGCGGGTAGTTCTGCTTTGAGGAGGAGAGCACCTCGCTCAGGTAGTATACCGGTCTTTGCACGGTTTTTCCTTCCTCTTCTCGTTCCACCACAACTACAACGCTAACCACCCGGTTTGTTGCCGCTATATAGAGCAGCATAGGTTCTCTTTCCAAAGGTGAGGCCAGTATTGGTGCGGTAACTAGCATTGTTTTTAGCTCTTTAAACGCTGCGTCTGCCTGAGGGGTCCAGACGAAAGTATCGGATTTTTTCATTAAGGCATAAGCGGCAAGGCTTTTTCTCCCTAGCCTGCTTATGAACCGGCTTAGCGATGCCAAGCTTCCGGTAAACTTTTGCACATCTTTGAGTTCTCGCGGTATTGTCATTCTTTCTATCGCCCGGATTTTTACCGGATTCACCTCAATGCCCCGGCTTGATACAAGGAAACCGAGTAGCTTACCGGCAGGGACACCGAAAGTGCATTTTGCCGGGTTGAGTTTCATCCGGAACCGTCTTAGGTTGTCAAATGTTTGCCGGATGTCATCGATTAAGGTGTCTTTTACCTTAGTTTTTATCACGATATCGTCCACATAGACTTGCACATTCTTTCCGATTTGGTCAAACAAGCATTTTTGCATACAGCGCTGGTACGTTGCACCAGCGTTGCGCAAACCAAAAGGCATAGTAACATAGCAATAAGCCCCGTGCGGGGTAATGAACGCAGTTTTTATTTGATCTTCCTTCTTCAGGGGGATTTGGTGGAAACCGGAATACGCATCCAGAATAGACAACAACTCACACCCAGCGGTAGAATCAATCACTTGATCGATTCGAGGCAGAGGGAAAGGATCTCTTGGGCAAGCCTTGTTGAGGTTGGTGTAGTCGATGCACATGCGCCACACCTTCGGAGCTTTTGCCTCCAGGTTCTCATCTTTTTTCTTTTCGACCATCACCGGATTAGCCAGCCACTCTGTGTGCGTGACCTCCACGATGAAACCGGCAACCAATAGCTTTGTCACTTCCTCTCCAATGATTTTCCTTCTATCTTCAGCGAACCGGCGCAAAGGTTGTCGCACCGGCTTGGCATCTTTCCGAACGTTTAGAGAGTGCTCAGCCAGCTCCCTCGGAACTCCTACCAAGTCATCAGTAGACCAGGCAAAAATGTTCCGATTCTCACGGAGGAAGCTGACGAGCGCGCTTTCCTATGCTTGACTGAGGCCGGCACCGATACGAACGGTGCGCTCTGGGTAAGCCGGATCCAGCACAATATCCTTTGTCTCGTTTGTCGGCTTGAATGCCGGTGAGGCCAAGCTTCCACTCATTGCCGCTTGACTCAACTTTGAGGACTGAGCCAGTGCAACTGCGGTTTGCATTCTTCTCTTTTCCTCCGCGATCACCAGCGATTCAGCTAGGTTTGATCCGGCGGAAGCGGTTTCCATTGAGACTTTATAGTTTCCCACCACAGTTAAGGGTCCGCGAGGTGCCGGCATCTTCATCTTGAGGTAAGCTGTATGGGTTGATGCCATGAAAGCTGCCAATGCCGGCCTTCCCAGCAACGCATGGTAAGGACTGTCCAGGTCCACCACCTCAAACTCAATGTTTTCAACACGACAATTGTCACGTCCTCCAAACGATACGTCCACCCGAACTTTTCCTATCGGGGCGCAAGACAAGCCCGGAACGATTCCGTGGAAAGTTGTACGAGTTGGCTGCAGCATATTCTCTGTTATGCCCAGTGTACGCATGGTATGCTTGTACATGATGTTTATGCTGCTGCCGTTGTCTATCAGCACCTTGCTGAATTTTACCCGAGTTTCCGGCCCCTTCATGATTGGGTCCACAACAAGAGCGTATCCGCCCGGATTCGGCATGATTTTGGGGTGATCCTTGAACGACCAGGTGACTTCCTGATCTGACCACAACATGTATTTGGGTACTGCCGGCATCACCGTGTTTACTTCCATGGAACGGCGATGCACGCTCTGCCTGTCGGTTGGTTCAGTGACAAAGACAACCATGCACAAATGTGGGTCTTCGTAAACATTCCGGCCCAAAGGTGCCGGTGGAGGTGGTTGGTCACGATTCTCCTCCACCCGGTTAACTTGCTGGTATTGTTGCCTGTTTGGCTGAGGCTGTACCGGTAAAGCATTTGCTCCAGTAAGCGGTGGCGGTGGTGGTAGTTGCTGTTGGCGCAGCATATCTTGCGGCGGCGGCAACATTGTGGAGCACCCTTGTGCTTGCGCATCCTTCACTGCCCCCTTTTGCATCAAGTACTTGGTCCACGAACAATCCTTCGTCAGATGGTTCGACGGGTGATCTGGGTTCGGCGTGTGCCACCGGCAAGGTTGATCCATGGCGGCTTCCATGGTGTAAGGTTCTTGCCAATTCTTTTTCTGGCCCCGGGTTTCTTTTCGACCCTTGCTTTTTAGGACCCGCCCATGGCTGCGATCCGGTTTTGTCTCTGGCTGCCGCTGGCATCATAATTTTCTTGCACAGCAGCAACTTGCTGCGGAGCGTACCTTCGATCCGGAAAATCTTCCCTTCTTTTGTTGTTCCGGTTGTCTCGGTATTGTTCCTGTCGCTGCTGAGACGGATTCGACTGCTCGGCTCAGCTTGTATTGCCGGTTGCATTGGGTCTCCCAATGCGTAGTTTTCCGCCACTCGCATCATCTCTGCCAACGTGCTTGGCATATTCCTCTGCAGCCTTTGCCACAGTGGTGATCCTCTCCGGCATCCTTGACTGAACCAAGCGATCGCTTGTGCTTCAATCACTCCTTCACATGTGTTTCTCATTGAGTTCCACCGGGTGAGATAATCCCGGTCTGTTTCACCTGCACGCTGTTGGCACAAAGCGAGCTGCTGGGGCCGGTTTGGCCTCTTGTAAGTGCTACTGAAGTTGCTCACAAAGGCTTCCTCAAAATCCAACCATCCATTAATGCTTCCTGCCGGCAAGTTGTTAAGCCAGATCCGCGCAGGTCCTACCAGGTAGGACGGTATGATTCTTACCGCCCAACGCCGGTTTACTCCACCACCGCTACGTAAACAGCTGTGACATAGTCCGCCAGCCAATCTTCCGGCTTGGTCGTGCCGTCCTCATGTTTTCGTGGGCCAAAGCACTTTGGACCAGGAGGACCCTCAGATTCAATCATTTCAGAGAGATACACTCTGTCCAGCCTGTGCCTCGCATCCTGGCTCGGCAAGTATCTTTCCCCCAGCCGTTCCCCCAAAGGGTTCCGGCGGGCTTTGGTTCGTTCCACCTCGGAATCTGATTCATCATATCCTTCCGATTCCGCGGCCCTCGCCTGCCGGTACCCTGGTGCTGGCATTTCTTCCTCAACATACGCCGCCCTTGCAGCTCGATAATTTTGCCCGGTTTCATATTTACCGGCATGATTGTTTCCGGCATAGCCTCCCTTGGCGTAGCCCCGATCTGCCCCTTGGCTTTTTCTACCGGCATCTTGTTGCCCGGCTTTTTGTTTTCCGGCAAGAACCGGATCATACACAGTCATCTGCCGTGCGTTCTTTTCTCTTTCTCTTCTTTTGTCCGGATGGGGGGACGAAGCCTGCCCATGGGACTTGCTTCCGGCATTCCTCGTTGAACGCGCGGATTTTGAGGCTGCTGCCTCGTTCAGTTTAGCTAGCTGCTCAGCATTTTGCTGCTCGATAGTTTCCAGCAGCTCTCTAACACGCTCTTGCTGTTTTGCCAAAGCGTCTCGAGCTATTCACATAGCTCTACTACAGCTTTAGCAGCTTTTATAGTTTTATCCGGGCTGCTGTACTTAGGCTTCTCTACAATGCTCACAGATACAGATGCACTCTTGCCGGCAAGAACTTCCTTGCGCAAATCCTGATCTAGATTGCGAGCCTTAAGCCGGTTTTCGGCATCCTAGCAGCATGAGCACTAACTGAAGCAAAGCCATGGGCTGCGTTGTACTCACGTAGGGTTAGGTTCAGCTCGTGCTGAGCCCGGATGATGTCGGCGCCACCGGTAAGCAGCGCCTTGCGCGTGGCCTCCAGCTCCTCCTGAGCCTTTGCCAGGTCGATGTTCTGCTCGATGGGCGTTGCCAGCGTGTGCATCGCCGCTTGAAGAGGGGTTGCCGGTGGTGCTGAAGATGCTCCGCGGCGCTGCGTCACGCTCCAACGGTGGTTTGCCGGACGGGTCGATGCCGCACGTTCAGCTCCTTCCTCTGCAGCTCCTTGCGGTGTTGACCGCGCCAGCCATCATGACCTCCACGCTGCCGGCGGCGCGGCCAGCACATAGCCACCTTGGCGGATCCGGCGCCACCAGCACCGGCGAGAGGCGCTGGCGCACAGGGACGGTGCCGAAGTAGACGCGAACTCGATGGTGCGGCCGTTCTGCGGGAACTTGCCGCCGTTGGCGAAGCAGCCTGCGTTGTCGTTGATGAAGTCCATGTTGTAGATGCGTTGCACGAGCGCGGACACCGTGCGCTCGCCGTTGATGTCGAGGATGCCCGCCCGAATATGAACTCCAGCAAGCGCCACTTCATGCCCCACGGTGGGCGCCAACTGTCGTCGTGGTGAACAGACAGATGCCATAGGATGGCTTATGTTGGGGCCGAATGGACGCTAGAGGATTCGGGGGAGGGTTTGTGATTAGACGGGATGAACTTCCGGATGGTTTCCTCAAGAACTTGGCCAAGGCCAGAGGTTGAAGAAGAAAGACACAAGGAAGAACTCGCTCTAGATCATCTTCTCTATTGATCTCCACAGGTTACAAGTTTGTGCTTACAGGTTCTCTCTCTCTATGTTCCGCGCCCGTGAAGGAGGCTGCCCCCTCTCCTTATATAGGGGAGAGGGTGGCTTACAGGACAAGAAACCCTAATGGAATCTTTGACTAGACAAACTACTTTACAAAGATACTTTATAAAGCTACTTTAATCATAGATGACGCCGGGGTCTTCTTTAAACAGGGAGGCTGACGTCCTCCGGCTTCTTTGATCGTCATCCTCCTCTTTATCGTCAGGCCTTCGTTTAAAGCCACTTTGCTTAGCTCATCTTCGTCCTCTAGTTCTGGAGAGAATCTTTGACCGGTCCTACCGACATGCTCTTCCTTCCGGTGTCCCGGTATCTTTTCCATCCGGTCCCGGTATACCCCTCTTGGGGATACCGGCTTAGCTTTACTTAGCCAAACTCTTATCTTTGTGCTCCGGTATGAATATTAAACCGGTATTTTGATGGATAAGACCATCCGGTTTGGCATACCTTTGGCATACCGGGGGTCATCCCCCCAACACGACCCTTATAGATGTTTGACCGGTCAACCCTACTCTACAGGGCTGACCCACGAGCTGGCCCATTTAGTATTTGATCGGTCAAACCAAGACATTGCGCCCGGCCTGCATAACTAACGGCCATCCCATTTATATAGTTGAGCAGTCAAACAAAGTCAACTGGCTCAGCCCGCAAACTAAGTGGGCCGGCTAAATATTTTCTTATTGGACCGACCTGCTTAAGGCGTGGCAGGCCTTGTGTGGGCCTACCATCTACCACGGGTTTTCAGCCGGTTAACGGCATTACTGGACAATTAACAATGTCTGCCTCCTGTCAGTTTGCATGATGTCAGCAGTTAACGGCCTACCGAAAACTCTTTTGCAACGGTCCGATTTTTTGTGTCCAAAAGGCACCCAAACGCGACGCACCAAAAAGTCCGTTGTAAAACCTTAGGTGATGTGATATGCACCATAGAATCCATATCATCGGCTTAGAGCATCTCCACTCGTCCCCCCGACGAGGCCCCCGGCGAACCTTTTTTCCATCCGGACGGCGTAATTCGGCCCAGTCGCGCCCCCGGTTCCTCGTTTTCGTCCGGGTGGGCCTAATTTCATCCGGCGATCCCACGCCATCCCCGGCCCCCGGGGAGCTCGGGGACTCCGGATGAGAGAAAATCGCGGGAAACGTTTGGTGGCCCCGACCTGTCGGCGACAATGGCATGGGTTTCTACGGCAATACCCTCGTCTTCCCGATCTACGGCACTACCCTTGTCTTCCCGATCTACGGCAAGACCATCGTCGAACGAAAGATTTGAACTCTCAACATAGTCAAATTATATATAGTTCGAATAAACATAATTATATATAGTTCGAATAAACATAAAAATTACATATAAAAACTTAAAAACAAACTTAAACTACTACTTCTTCCTAGATGGCCCCGCCTCATCGTCGTGGCGGCGACGCTTCCGGCTCGTCACCTCCTCGTCGGAGGAAGGTGCCTTCGCCTCTGCGTCCTCCTCCTCCTCCGCCTGCTCCTCGGCTTCTTCCTCGGCCTGCTCCTCGGCCGGCTCCTCGGCCGGCTCCTCGGCCGGCTCCTCGGGCTGCTCCTCGGCCGGCTCCACGGCCTGCTCCACGGCCTGCTCCTCGGCCTCCTCCTCGTCCTCCTCCTCGTCGTCATCCCATTCGTCTTCGCTGGACGGCGGGGGGGAATCGTCGCTGCTGGACGATGCAACGCGATCCCACCAATGGCGCCATCCTGGCGGCTTCCCCTCGCTGTCGGTGTCCGATGGCCACGACCAGTCGCTCATGGTTGACAGAAGATGGTGAGGAGAGAATAGATGAATGGCGTCGGCCGTTCGAAACCGTATATGTAGTTCTCTGGACGAAGAGAGCGGCGGTTGCTCTTCCTCGGAGTTCATGCTCCATTACGGCGGTTGTAATTTCGAGGCGACTTCGACCGTTCCCGACGAGGCGTTTAGGCTCTCCAGACCACTTCGCGGACCATTACGGCGGTTCAAAGCGACGAGGGCACTCCGACGGTTGCCCTTCCCGGCGACACCGTCGCTATGCACGCGGTGGGTGAAGGCGACCATGGGCTCGCCACTGGGAAAATGGGCCTCCCCAGGCCAAAAAATACATCCATCCGGCGCTAAATAGCGCCGGATTTCGGCCTGGGGAGCCCCAACGGCTGGGGATGCTCTTATGCTCATAGGCAACGAAAAACACTCATTAGCTGACAAAAATTTGACGTTGTTGATAAGAACTTTTCTTGTAGTGTTTCACAATGCAACACACTCCATGTTTCATATTAATTTGCATATAGGGTTTGGTTAAGGTTAAACTTTGTAATATTTGACCAAGTATATAGATAAAATATCAACATCTATAATATCATATAATATGAAAAGGCATACTACTTCACTATGACCCTAATAATATTTTTCACTCCCTCCGTTCCATATTGTAGTAGTACTAAATCAGCGACAACAATATGGAATCGTAGGAAGCAGATGTTATAGATATATGGACACTATTCTATATAGTTGGTCAAATTTGTGAAGCCTGAAATTGAACAAACCTAATTTGGGGAGTGATATAAAATGGAGGGAGTAGTATTAGGCAAGTGGTAACTAACTAACTACTACCAATTATTACGAATGGCAACCAAACGGAGAAAATATGTAAAAGTGCCTCGCCCAAACGCTTACCTTTTTTCGAGTGGTACGTTCTGTGTGAGTACATTTTGTACTGTCACCTTACTTTTAATCTGACGTAAGTAGTATTACTTGCTGAAAAGCGGCTTTACCGGCCTTGGGTACATGTGTACGTGACGGCGTCTCATCTGGCATCTCTACAGAGGGAGTGTCTAGGGTGACTGTATAAATAAGCCACCTTCTGATGCCCAAGTCACCAAATTGCGGTGCAAGAAAACCAACAAGAAGTTAAATGGATCATAGGCTCGTAGTGTTTGTGCTTCTACACATCATCTCCTCCGCCATTGATGCTGCCGTGCCGGCATCTCCTGCTCCTCAATCTCACGCCGATGGTAGTGGCGGCGCTAATAAAACTACTCATTGTTTAGTATGTCAAGTTCGTCCAAAAAGTTTCGTAAGTTGCTTTCTCTGTTTCTTGGATTCATCAGGCGTGCTCACCAACGGCAACTTCGCGATGAGCCCCGGAAGCTGAACAACACGGTGATCGTGGGCGGGGACTCGCTGCCCGGGTGGGCGCTGCGTGGCCACGTCGAGTACGTCTCCGGTGGGCCGCAGCCGGGCGGCTCGTACTTCGCCGTTCCGGCGGGCGTGCACGCGCTCCGGCTCGGCGGCCTCGCGTCCGCGGCGCAGGCCGTGGCGGTGCGCCCAGGCGCCGCGTACGCGCTCACGTTCGCGGCCACGCGCACCTGCGCCCAGGACGAGGCGCTGCGCGTGGCCGTGTCGCCGTCCTCTCCGCGCCTGCCGACGTGCCCGTGCGCACGTTCTACGGTACCGACGCCGCCGACGCATGGGCATGGGGGTTCCTCGCCTCCGACCGCGACGCCCACATCGTGTTCAGCAACCCCGCTTCCCAGGACGACCCCGCCTGCGGTCTCCTCCTCGCCGCCGTCGCCATCAAGGAGCTCGCCGCGCCATTGCCAACCAAAGGTAACCAACAACCATGCGTGCGACGTGATCGTGTCGTGACACGAAAGAAACTAAAATCCTCTGCCTGTGTTGCCATTGAACCGCAGACAACCTCATCCGGAACGGCGACTTCGAGGTGGGCCCGCCAGCGATCAAGAACTCGACCGCCGGCGTGCTGCTTCCGCCGAAGCAGAAGGACGCGACCTCGCCTCTCCCGGGGTGGATCATCGAGTCCCTCCGCCCCGTGCGCCTCGTCGACGCGCCTCACTTCGCGGTGCCCCACGGCCAGCGCGCCGTGGAGCTGGTCGCCGGCCGGGAGAGCGCGATCGCGCAGGTCATCCGCACCGTCCCCGGCCGCGCTTACAACCTCTCCTTCGCCGTTGGAGACGCCAGGAACGGCTGCCACGGGACGATGCTCGTGCACGCACTCGCCGGCAACGCAACCACGGCGGTGCCCTTCGCGTCAAGCGGCGGCGGTGGGTCCAAGCAGGCCGGCCTTTGGTTCCTGGCCAGCGGGCACCGGACCAGGGTGACCTTCTACAGCTCCTACTACCACACCAGCGCGAGCGACGGCATCTCGCTGTGCGGCCCAGTGCTCGATCAGGTCAAGGTGCAGCCACTCAAGGCCTAGTGGTGTTGTTGATGCCGTTAGCTTGCAAACTTGCATGTCTTTTATTCTACTCCATCATGGGAGAGTCTTATAGTTGCTGATTGAAGTGATTATCATGTTCCATCAAGTAGCATGCAGTGCTGATCCACGCGATGCATGTAAGCATGCAGGTTAGTTAAGTTGTGTTTTTGTGCTGATCCCCCTAATTAAGCATTCTATTTTTTTTTTTTTGAGAAACACGGTACAAACATCCGCTCAAGAGTTCTTCGCTTTTCGTGATAGAATCAAGGGCAGCGGTAGGGATCGGATGCCGATCGCTGGCTTCCCATCGGACTACTCAAGAGACATACGATCTGTTCAGCGTTCATCGTCCGATTGCAGAAAAAAATATGTGGGCCTGCCAGTTTGCAATAGAAGTTCTCAACGTTTTTTTTCTGGTAACCGGTGCAAATTTAGTGGGATTCGAATTAACTATTCCGATCTGAACTCCCTGTTATTCTAGGAAACTAATACTGGATTATATTCGGAAGCAAATATTGTTTCCTATTACTATTTGTATAACCGAAGCAATTTCTTCCTAATATTTTCTGTTTCCAAAGCGGCATGGTATTGCTTCCAGTGATCATACCGCTGCTTGAACAATATCTCGATTTGTTTCCATCATCCATATATAGTAGTGAAGTTATTTTCGCTATCCTGACTATGTATGCTTCAAAAGAATTGGTAACGTTTGCTTCCAAAAAATAAATATTTGCTTCCATCGAATAATTTGTTTGTTCCATGGATAAAATATTTCTACTATCTGAAATCATATATTTTTACAAGATCACTAATTGTCGAGGGTGCTCCTCGCCAATGCACTCCGATAGGGGCTTAGGGTTGATGGAATCCTGCAAGCTGACACGAGACATCGGTACACAAACAAGCGGGGAGAGCGATTTACCTAGGTTCGGGGTCCTCGATGAGGTAAAACCCTTACGTCCTGCCTGTCTGTTCTTGATTATGAAGACAATGGGTTACAATGGGGTGCCGAATAGTTCGGCTGAGATCTCGTCAAGATGGCTAAGTACTAGGGCAACCTAGGTCTAAGCTTCTGTTGGCTAAGTTTGCAAAGATTGATTGTGTCCCTGATGTCTATGGGTGCTTCTATTCTTGTAGACAGTGTTTGAGCCTCCAAGAGCAGAGGTTTGTAGAACAGCACAAGTTTCCCTTAAGTGGATCACCCAAGGTTTATCGAACTCAGGGAGGAAGAGGTCAAAGATATCCCTCTCAAGCAACCCTGCAATCACGATACAAGAAGTCTCTTGTGTCCCCAACACACCTAATACACTTGTCAGATGTATAGGTGCACTAGTTCGACGAAGAGATAGTGAAATACAAGTAGTATGGATGTATATGAGTGGTAATAGCAATCTGAATAAAATACGGCAGCGAGTAAACATGCAACAGAACAGTAAGTAAGCGGTGTTTGCAGTATTGGAAACAAGGCCTAGGGATCATACTTTCACTAGTGGACACTCTCAACATTGATCGCATAATAAATAACTCTTTCTCATATGTGCTACATACACTCTTGTTTGATAATGAACACCATTCGTTGTGTAGGGCTACAAGAGCTCCCTCAAGCCGGAGTTAACAAGCGCCACAACATTCAGCATTCATATTTAAGTAACCTTAGAGCATAATAGATCTTTGCAAAATAAACCGAGTACTATCATAGCATACACACTGTCACCTTTACACTATGAAGGGGGAATAAATCACATCAATACTATCATAACGATAATCAACTCCATAACCTACAAGAGATTATGATCATAATCTACGACAAGAACTACACGATGCACACACTGTCACCATTACACCATGCAGGAGGAATAGACTACTTTAATAACATCACATGAGTAGCACATAGACTAGTAGCGATACAAAGCACATTGCAATCATAAAGGGATATAAATAAGCACTTCACTATGCCATTCATAACAGTGAATAAGTATTCTGTGAAATATAGCCTAAGAGACCCACACGGTGCACACACTGTCACCTTTACACACGTGGGACAAGGAGTCTCCGGAGATCACATAAGTAAAACCCACTTGACTAGCATAATGACATCTAGATTACAAGCATCATCATATGAATCTCAATCATGTAAGGCAGCTCATGAGATTATTGTATTGAAGTACATAGGAGAGAGATGAACCACATAGCTACCGGTACAGCCCCGAGCCTCGATGGAGAACTACTCCCTCCTCATGGGAGACAGCAGCGTTGATGAAGATGGCGGTGGTGTCGATGGAGGAGCTTCCGGGGCACTTCCCCGTCCCGGCGGCGTGCCGGAACAGAGACTCCTGTCCCCCGGATCTTGGCTTCGCGATGGCGGCGGCTCTGGAAGGTTTCGCGTACCGTGGCTTATTCGTATCGGGGTTTTAGGTCAGGGACCTTATATAGGCGAAAGGGGAGCCTCGGAGGGGCCCTGGTGGGGCCAGACAACAGGCCGGCGCCCCCCCCCTCTGGCCGTGCCGCCACCTTGTGTGGTGGGCCTGTGCCCCCCCTCTGCTGACTCTCGGGTGTTAGAAGCTTCCGGTGAAAATAGAGCGGGCGTTGATTTCGTCGATTAGAGAATATTTCCTTACTAGGATTTCTGAAACCGAAAACAGGAACTGGCACTTCGGCATCTCGTCAATAGGTTAGTTCCGGAAAACACATAAATATGACATAAAGTATGCATAAAACATGTAGATATCATCAATAAAGTAGCATGGAACATAAGAAATTATAGATACGTTTGAGACGTATCAAGCATCCCCAAGCTTAGTTCCTACTCGCCCTCGAGTAGGTAAACGATAACAATGATAATTTCTTAAGTGACATGCCATCATAACCTTGATCATACTATTGTAAGCATATGTAATGAATGCAGCGATCAAAACAATGGTAATGACATGAGTAAACAAATGAATCATAAAGCAAAGACTTTTCATGAATAGTACTTTCAAGACAAGCATCAATAAGTCTTGCATAAGAGTTAGCTCGTAAAGCAATAATTCAAAGTAGAGGTATTGAAGCAACACAAAGGAAGATTAAGTTTCAGCGGTTGCTTTCAACTTATAACATGTATATCTCATGGATATTGTCAATGTAAAGTAATATAACAAGTGCAATATGCAAGTATGTAGGAATCAATGCACAGTTCACACAAGTGTTTGCTTCTTGAGGTGGAGAGAGATAGGTGAACTGACTCAACATAAAAGTAAAAGAAAGGCCCTTCGCAGAGGGAAGCATTGATTGCTATATTTGTGCTAGAGCTTTGATTTTGAAAACAAGAAACAATTTTGTCAACGGTAGTAATAATTCATATGTGCTATGCATAATACTTCCTACAAGTTGCATGTCTCATGCATAGAGTACTAATAGTGCTCGCACCTTGTCCTACTTAGCTCGGAAGACACGGATTATCATCGCATAACATATGTTTCAACCAAGTGTCACAAAGGGGTACCTCTATGCCGCCTGTACAAGTGTCTAAGGAGAAAGCACGCATTGGATTTCTCGCTTTTGATTATTCTCAACTTAGACATCCATACCGGGACAACATAGACAACAGATAATGGACTCCTCTTTTAATGCTTAAGCATTCAACAACAGTTAATATTCTCATAAGAGATTGAGGTTGTATGTCCAAACTGAAACTTCCACCATGATACATGGCTTTAGTTAGCGGCCCAATGTTCTTCTCTAACATATGCATACTCAAACCATTTGATCATGAAATCGCACTTACTTCAGACAAGACGAACATGCATAGCATCTCACATGATATCCAACAAAGGTAAAAAGTTGATGGCGTCCCTAGAAACATGGTTACCGCTCAACAAGCAACTTATAATAATTAAGACACATAACTACATATTCATCACCACAATAGTTTTTAAGCTATTTGTCCCATGAGCTATATATTGCAAAGGTAAAGAATGGAAATTTTAAAGGTAGCACTCAAGCAATTTACTTTGGAATGGCGGAGAAATACCATGTAGTAGGTAGGTATGGTGGATACAAATGGCATAGTGGTTGGCTCAAGGATTTTGGATGCATGAGAAGTATTCCCTCTCGATACAAGGTTTAGGCTAGCAAGGTTATTTGAAACAAACACAAGGATGAACCAGTGCAGCAAAACTCACATAAAAGACATATTGTAAACATTATAAGACTCTACACCGCCTTCCTTGTTGTTCAAAACTCAATACTAGAAATTATCTAGACTTTAGAGAGACCAATTATGCAAACCAAATTTTAGCAAGCTCTATGTATTTCTTCATTAATGGGTGCAAAGTATATGATGCAAGAGCTTAAACATGAGCACAACAATTGCCAAGTATCACATTATCCAAGACATTTTACCAATTACTACATGTAGCATTTTCTTCCAACCATATAACAATTAACGAAGCAGTTTCAACCTTCGCCATGAACATTAAAAGCTAAGAACACATGTGTTCATATGAACCAGCGGAGCGTGTCTCTCTCCCACACAAGGATGAACTTATTCAAACAAAACAAAAATAAAAACAAACAGACGCTCCAAGTAAAGTACACAAGATGTGACCGAATAAAAATATAGTTTCACTAGAAATGACCTGATAAGTTGTCGATGAAGAAGGGGATGCCTTGGGCATCCCCAAGCTTAGATGCTTGAGTATTATTAAAATATGCAGGGATGAACCACCGGGGCATCCCCAAGCTTAGACCTTTCACTCTTCTTGATCACATTATATCACCCTCTTCTATTGACCCTTGAAAACTTCCTTCACACCAAACTTCAAGCAAACTCATTAGAGGGTTAGTGCACAATCAAAAATTCACATGTTCAGAGGTGACACAATCATTCTTAACACTTCTGGACATTGCACAAAACTTCTGAAAGTTAATGGAACAAAGAAACTCATTCAACTTAACAAAAGCGGCAATGCGAAATAAAAGGCAGAATCTGTCAAAAACAGAACAGTCCGTAAAGACGAATTTGGCAGGGGCACTTAACTTGCTCAAATGGAAAAACTCAAAACTAATGAAAGTTGCGTACATATCTGAGGATCACACACGTAAATTTGCAGATTTTTCTGAGTTACCTACAGAGACTTCTGCGCGAATTCGTGACAGACAGCAAATCTGTTTCTGCGCAGTAATCCAAATCTAGCATCAACTTTAACATAGAGACTTTACTTGGCACAAAAACATGATAAGGAGAGGTTTCTACAGTAGTAAACAACTTCCAAGACTCAACAAAACAAAAATTGCTGTAGTAAAATAAACACATGGGTTATCTCCCAAGAAGTTCTTTCTTTATAGCCATTAAGATGGGCTCAGTAATTTTGATGATGCTCTCGCAAGAAAGAAGAGTTGAAGCAAAAGAGAGCATCAAAAAGCAAATTCAAAACAAATTTAAGCCTAACATGCTTCCTATGAAAAGGAATCGTGTACACAAATAAATTCATGAAGAACAAAGTGGCAAGCATAGGAAGGCAACACAAGCGCAATTTCAAGATTCTCAACATAAAGAGGGGAAACTTAATATTATTAAGATGCATATAACCATGTTTCCCTCTCTCATAATAACTTTCAGTAGCATCATGAACAAACTCAACAATATAACTATCACATAAAGCATTCTTGTCATGAGCCACATGCATAAAATTATTACTCTCCACATAAGCATAATCAATTTTATTAGTTGTAGTGGGAGCAAATTCAACAAAGTAGCTATCATTATTATTCTCATCAAGTGTAGGAGGCATAGTATAATCATAATAAAATTTACTCTCCATAGTAGGCGGCACCAAAAGACCACTATCATTATAATCATCATAAATAGGAGGCAAAGTATCATCAAAGAAAATTTTCTCCTCAATGCTTGGGGGACTAAAAATATCATGCTCATCAAAACCAGCTTCCCCAAGCTTAGAATTTTCCATATCATTAACAACAATGGTGTTCAAAGCGTTCATACTAATATCATTGCTACTAGCATGCAAATAAGATTCCATAGGTTATTTAATTTTCGCAGCAAACAATCCATGTCTTAACTCAGGAAATAGAATAAGAAGCTCATTGTTACTTTCCATTATGCCTAACTAGTGTAAACAAGAAACCAAAAGATGCAATTGCAGGATCTAAAGGAAATAGCTTTGAGTACTTACAAGTGCCGGAAAATAGCTTAGTAGCCGAGATCCGGAGTGTGAGTACCTTTTACCTTTCCTCCCCGGCAACGGCGCCAGAAAATAGCTTGATGTCTACGGGTGCTTCTATTCTTGTAGACAGTGTTGGGCCTCCAAGAGCAGATGTTTGTAGAACAGCAGCAAGTTTTCCCTTAAGTGGATCACCCAAGGTTTATCGAACTCAGGGAGGAAGAGGTCAAAGATATCCCTCTCAAGCAACCCTGCAATCACGATACAAGAAGTCTCTTGTGTCCCCAACACACCTAATACACTTGTCAGATGTATAGGTGCACTAGTTCGGCGAAGAGATAGTGAAATACAAGTAGTATGGATGTATATGAGTGGTAATAGCAATCTGAATAAAATATGGCAGCGAGTAAACATGCAACAGAACAGTAAGTAAGCGGTGTTTGCAGTATTGGAAACAAGGCCTAGGGATCATACTTTCACTAGTGGACACTCTCAACATTGATCGCATAATAAATAACTCTTTCTCATATGTGCTACATACACTCTTGTTTGATAATGAACACCATTCGTTGTGTAGGGCTACAAGAGCTCCCTCAAGCCGGAGTTAACAAGCGCCACAACATTCGGCATTCATATTTAAGTAACCTTAGAGCATAATAGATCTTTGCAAAATAAACCGAGTACTAACATAGCATACACACTGTCACCTTTACACTATGAAGGGGGAATAAATCACATCAATACTATCATAGCGATAATCAACTCCATAACCTACAAGAGATTATGATCATAATCTACGACAAGAACTACACGATGCACACACTGTCACCATTACACCATGCAGGAGGAATAGACTACTTTAATAACATCACATGAGTAGCACATAGACTAGTAGCGATACAAAGCACATTGCAATCATAAAGGGATATAAATAAGCACTTCACTATGCCATTCATAACAGTGAATAAGTATTCTGTGAAATATAGCCTAAGAGACCCACACGGTGCACACACTGTCACCTTTACACACGTGGGACAAGGAGTCTCCGGAGATCACATAAGTAAAACCCACTTGACTAGCATAATGACATCTAGATTACAAGCATCATCATATGAATCTCAATCATGTAAGGCAGCTCATGAGATTATTGTATTGAAGTACATAGAGAGAGATGAACCACATAGCTACCGGTACAGCCCCGAGCCTCGATGGAGAACTACTCCCTCCTCATGGGAGACAGCAGCAGTGTTGATGAAGATGGCGGTGGTGTCGATGGAGGAGCCTTCCGGGGGCACTTCCCGTCCTGGCGGCGTGCCGGAACAGAGACTCCTGTCCCCCAGATCTTGGCTTCGCGATGGCGGCGGCTCTGGAAGGTTTCGCGTACCGTGGCTTATTCGTATCGGGGTTTTAGGTCAGGGACCTTATATAGGCGAAAGGGGAGCCTCGGAGGGGCCCTGGTGGGGCCAGACACCAGGCCGGCGCCCCCCCCCCCCCGCGCGCGCCACCTTGTGTGGTGGGCCTGTGGCCCCCTCTGCTGACTCTCGGGTGTTCTGGAAGCTTCCGGTGAAAATAGGGTACTGGGCGTTGATTTCGTCCGATTCCGAGAATATTTCCTTACTAGGATTTCAGAAACCAAAAACAACAGAAAATAGGAACTGGCACTTCGGCATCTCGTCAATAGGTTAGTTCCGGAAAACGCATAAATATGACATAAAGTATGCATAAAACATGTAGATATCATCAATAAAGTAGCATGGAACATAAGAAATTATAGATACGTTTGAGACGTATCAGTCCCCTCGACAACCCCCCCCATGGTCCTTATATAGGAGGCCAGGTCTCTAGAGATCTAATCGAGTACGAGTAGGTTTACAGTAGATCTATTTCTAATCTTTCCTTGTTCGGCTTCTTCCGTGTCTTGTACTTCAAGTAATCCTCCGCCGCACCGTCCTAGTGGCCCATCTTGCCATCGGGTACCTTCATGGGCCTCCATCTGGACCGTATAGGGTAGTGCAATATTGGTTACCCGGAGGGTAATGCCCACGTCAGTAGCCCCCGAGTGTCTAGCCGAACATAGTTCGGGTAGAAACTGAAGCATGTCTTCTTCCGAAGCTCTTCTCCTTGATCATTCTTGCTTTTCTTTTGTCTGTACTATTCTCTTTTATCGGGTGCACGTCAGCGCTCCCGATGGGAGTAGCCCCCGAGTCTAGGTACGGATGACTGCAATCCGTGCGTAGACTCAAGTTGTACCACTCGAACGTCTTGCCGAAGTTTTTCCTGCAAGTCTTTGTAGGTCATCCGATATATTTTCCTTATGCAAGGGATAATGAATAACGTGCCCAACTTTTGTTGGTTAACTGCCGAAGGCAAAACAACGTTATCCTGCACAGAATCAAGTCCCCGGGCATGGTCCTAGAGTGCGAAAAAAGTTCTGTCGGGTGCGCATCAGCGCTCCCGATGGGAGTAGCCCCGTGCTGGGCACGGGCACTTGTGTCTGGGCGCAGACTTTAGTTAAACTTTCCTTCGAGTCCTCATTCTGTCGGGTGCGCGTCCAGCGCTCCCGATGGGAGTAGCCTCCGAGTCTGAGTGGATGCTTGCGATCTGCGCTTAGACTCAAATTGACCATCCGATAACTTTTTATTCTTTCGTATGCAATAATTCCACATGACGTCATTGATGACGTTTTTCTGACACCTCAATTCTGACTGATAAGACGCAACCCGCCGGCTCTTTCTCCGAGTAATTCCTGCTCCTCTTACACAGTTACCGAGGCACCTTCTCGATTTCTGCAACCATTAACTGAAGAACAAGGTCCACTAGCAGTACGAGGCCTTCCTTAAGTTTTCCAAAGGATAGAAATCCCTAATCTTCTCCTTCACTCGTTACAACATCCTTTTCTCGTTCTTCCGCTTCTCCCTTTCGCAACTGCTGCGCCGCCACCACTGTTTCCGTTTCTCCCAGATCTCGCGATGGTGAAAAGAAAAACCCTAGCGCCGCCGCCAGCTCCACGAGCGGTGGCACCGCCGCCAAATCTTCCTCGATTCTTCCGAAGGAGGGCGCCCCAAACGCTCCTCCCCCAACTCCGGCGCCGCCGGCGCCACCAAGCTCAGTAGCCAGACCCGGGGATTGGACGAGAAAAGATCCCGAAGTCTGGGATTGATCTCCTCCGACGAGGGGAATGTAATCTTCCCAGGTGAGATTTCTCGACCTAATCCCCCTGCTGGCTTTTCCGTGATGTTCTTGTCGTTCTTGTACCGAGGTCTCTCGCTTCCCGTTCACGAATTCCTCCTCCATCTCTTGCGAACTTACGAGATCCAACTATGGCAACTTACTCCCAACTCCATCCTCCACGTTGCTGTGTTTATCACCCTTTGCGAAGCATATCTGGGCATTGAGCCTCATTTTGGGTTGTGGAAAAAGATCTTTTATGTGAAGAGATACAGCAGTAGTAATGGATCCTTTGTCACCGGAGGAGTGGAATTTGTAGCTCGTTCGGATGTGAACTACTTCAATTTTCCAATGAGAGAGTCCGTGCAAGGGTGGAGATTGAAGTGGTTTTATGTCAAGGACACTTTGTCACCCGAATCTCAGCTTCCTTGCTTTGTCGATGTCCTTGAAGCCAAGCCTAAGAATTCCTGGAAGAATATTCTATCCCCCGACGAAAAAGTAGCAGCCGATGAGTTATTTGACAGATTTCTCCGGATCAAAGAAGTCGATGGCCAAACCATGGTCGGCACAGAGGTGGCAGCGGTGTTCCTGAAACGTCGAGTCCAACCAGTCATGGCCAGAGTTCGCCCAATGTGGTTGTACTCAGGTCCGAAAGATGAGACCAGAATTAACGCTGCCGAATTGTCGGAAAAGGAACTGCTCGATGAAGTCCGTCGCCTCACTTTCTTTAGCCAAGAAGACTTGATCCCATTGGTGTCTTCGTATACTCCTTTTGATGCCGAACATCCACCACCAGAGGTAACTTCCCTTCTCAAATTCTTATCATGCTACTATTTACTTAGTCGTCATAATTACTGATACGTCTCCAACGTATCGATAATTTCTTATGTTCCATGCTACTTTATTGATGATACCTACATGTTTTATGCACATTATATGTCATATTTATGCATTTTCTGGAACTAACCTATTAACAAGATGCCGAAGAGCCAGTTGCTGTTTTCTGCTGTTTTTGGTTTCAGAAATCCTAGTAAAGAAATATTCTCGGAATTGGACGAAACTTTCGCCCAGGGTCCTATTTTTGCACGAAGCTTCCAGAAGACCGAAGACCTAACGAAGTGGGGCCACGAGGCGGCCAGGAGGGTGGCCGGCGCGGCCCAGGCCCTGGCCGCGCCGACCTGCCCCCTGGGCCCCTCGTGTGGCCCCCGCGTTGACCTTCCGCCTACTTAAAGCTCCCGTCGCGAAACCCCCAGTACCGAGAGCCACGATACGGAAAACCTTACGAGAGACGCCGCCGCGAATCCCATCTCGGGGGATTCAGGAGATCGCCTCCGGCACCCTGCCGGAGAGGGGATTCATCTCCCGGAGGACTCTTCATCGCCATGATCGCCTCCGGAGTGATGAGTGAGTAGTTCACCCCTGGACCATGGGTCCATAGCAGTAGCTAGATGGTCGTCTTCTCCTTGTTGTGCTTCATTGTTAGATCTTGTGAGCTGCCTAACATGATCAAGATCATCTATATGTAATTCTATATGTTGTGTTTGTCGGGATCCGATGGATAGAGAGTACTATGATTATGGTGATTATCAATCTATTGTTCATGTGTTGTTTATGATCTTGCATGCTCTCCGTTATTAGTAGAGGCTCTGGCCAAGTTTTTACTCTTAACTCCAAGAGGGAGTAATTATGCTCGATAGTGGGTTCATGCCTTCATTGATACCTGGGACAGTGACAGAAAGTTCTAAGGTTGTGATGTGCTGTTGCCACTAGGGATAAAACATTGATGCTATGTCTAAGGATGTAGTTGTTGATTACATTACGCACAATACTTAATGCAATTGTCTGTTGCTTTGCAACTTAATACTGGAGGGGGTTCGGACGATAACCTGAAGGTGGACTTTTTAGGCATAGATGCAGTTGGATGGCGGTCTATGTTCTTTGTCGTAATGCCCGGATTAAATCTCACTATATTTATCATGTCATGTATATGCATTATTATGCCTTTCTCTATTTGTCAATTGCCCGACTGTAATTTGTTCACCCAACATGCTTTTATCTTATGGGAGAGACACCTCTAGTGAACTGTGGACCCCGGTCCTATTCTTTCCATAGCATACAATCTACTTGTTTTACTGTTTTCTTTGCAAACATCTTCCACTCGATACGTTTAATCCTTTGTTACAGCAAGCCGGTGAGATTGACAACCTCACTGTTTCGTTGGGGCAAAGTACTTTGGTTGTGTTGTGCAGGTTCCTAGTTGGCGCCGGAATCCCTGGTGTTGCGCCGCATCACATTTCGCGACCATCAACCTTCAACGTGCTTCTTGGCTCCTACTGGTTCGATTAAACCTTGGTTTCATACTGAGGGAAACTTGCCACTGTGCGCATCATACCTTCCTCTTGGGGTTCCCAACGGACGTGTACATCTACGCGCATCAAGCACTTTTTCTGGCGCCGTTGCCGGGGAGATCAAGACACGCTGCAAGGGGAGTCTCCACTTCTCAATCTCTTTACTTTGTTTTTGTCTTGCTTTATTTTATTTACTACTTTGTTTGCTGCACTAAATCAAAACACAAAAAATTAGTTGCTAGTTTTACTTTATTTGCTATCTTGTTTGCTATATCAAAAACACAAAAAAAATTAGTTACTCGCATTTACTTTATCTAGTTTGCTTTATTTACTGTTGCTAAAATGGCCAACCATGAAAATACTAAGTTGTGTGACTTCACAAATGCAAATAATAATGATTTCCTATGCACACCTATTGCTCCACCTGCTACTACAGCAGAATTCTTTGAAATTAAACCTGCTTTACTAAATCTAGTCATGAGAGAACAATTTTCTGGTGCTAGTTCTGATGATGCTGCTGCCCATCTCAATAATTTTGTTGAACTTTGTGAAATGCAAAAGTATAAAGATGTAGATGGTGATATTATTAAACTGAAAGTGTTTCCTTTCTCATTAAGAGGAAGAGCTAAAGATTGGTTGCTATCTTTGCCTAAGAATAGTATTGATTCATGGACTAAATGCAAGGATGCTTTTATTAGTAGATATTATCCTCCCGCTAAAATTATTTCTTTGAGAAGTAGCATAATGAATTTTAAACAATTAGATACTGAACATGTTGCTCAAGCTTGGGAGAGAATGAAAACTTTGGTAAAGAATTGCCCAACCCATGGACTGACTACTTGGATGATCATCCAAACCTTCTATGCAGGACTAAATTTTTCTTCGCGGAATTTATTGGATTCAGCTGCTGGAGGTACCTTTATGTCCATCACATTGGGGGCGGCTACAAAACTTCTTGATGATATGATGATAAATTACTCTGAATGAAAGAGCTCCACAAGGTAAGAAGGTAAATTCTGTTGAAGAAACCTCTTCCTTGAGTGATAAGATTGATGTGATTATGTCTATGCTTGTGAATGGTAGATCTAATGTTGATCCAAATAATGTTCCTTTAGCTTCATTGGTTGCTCAAGAAGAAAATGTTGATGTGAATTTCATTAAAAATAATAATTTCAACAACAATGCTTATAGGAACAACTCTGGTAATAACTATAGGCCATATCCTTCTGCTAATGGTAATGGTTATGGTAATTCTTATGGGAATTCTTACAACAATAATAGAAGTGTACCCTCTGGTCTTGAAGCCATGCTTAAAGAATTTATTAGTACACAAACTGCTTTTAACAAATCTGTTGAGGAAAAGCTTGATAAAATTGATACTATCGCTTCTAGAGTTGATAGGCTTGCCTCTGATGTTAATCTTTTAAAGTTGAAAGTTATGCCTAATAATGATCTTGATAATAAGATTACTACTACAGCAAATGCCATCCAAGTTAGAATTAATGAGAATATAAGATTAATGGCTGAGTTGCGTGCTAGGTGGGATAGAGAAGAAAATGAAAAACTAGCTAAAGAGAATAATGTAGCTAAAGTTTGGACTATTACCACCACTAGTAATGCTAATTCTTCACATGTTGCTGCACCTCCTACTATCAATGGTAAAATAATTGGTGTTGGCAATGTTTCTACTCCTAGTGCAAAGCGTACAAAACTGCCTGAAATTGCTAAAACTGCTGAAACTGCTTGTGATAAAACTGCTGAAATTTTTTCCAACCTTGGGAATAATGATCCCATTGCTGTGGCTCATAATGATTTAGATTTTGATGATTGCCACATCTCTGAAGTTATAAAGTTCTTACAAAAACTTGCTAAAAGTCCTAATGCTAGTGCTATAAATTTAGCCTTTACAAAACATATTACAAATGCTCTCATAAAAGCTAGAGAAGAGAAACTAAAACTTGAAACTTCTATTCCTAGAAAGTTAGAAGATGGTTGGGAGCCCATCATTAAAATGAAATTCAATGACTTTGAATGTAATGCCTTATGTGATCTTGGTGCAAGTATTTCTGTTATGCCTAAAAAGATTTATGATATGCTTGACTTGCCACCATTGAAGAATTGTTATTTGGATGTTAATCTTGCTGATAATGTCAAAAAGAAACCTTTGGGGAGGATTGATAATGTGCATATTACGGTTAACAATAACCTTGTCCCCGTTGATTTTGTTGTCTTGGATATCGAATGCAATGCATCTTGTCCAATTGTGTTGGGAAGACCTTTTCTTCGAACTGTTGGTGCTGTTATTGATATGAGGGAAGGTAATATTAAATATCAATTTCCTCTCAAGAAAGGTATGGAACACTTCCCTAGAAAGAGAATGAAGTTGCCTTTTGATTCTATTATTAGAACAAGCTATGATGTTGATGCTTCTACTCTCGATAATACTTGATTTGCACTTTCTGCGCCTAGCTGAAAGGCGTTAAAGAAAAGCGCTTATGGGAGACAACCCATGTTTTTACCTACAGCAATTTTTTGTTTTGTTGAGTCTTGGAAGTTGTTTACTACTGTAGCAACCTCTCCTTATCATGTTTTTGTGCCAAGTAAAGTTTCTATGTCAAAGTTGATGTTATATTTGGGATCGCTGCACAGAAACAGCATTGCTGTCTGTCACGAATCTGGGCATAATTCCCTGTAGAAAATTCGAAAAATCTGCCAATTTACGAGCGTGATCCTCAGATATGTACGCAACTTTCATTAGTTTTGAGTTTTTCCATTTGAGCAAGTCTGGTGCCATTTATAAATTCGTCTTTACGGACTGTTCTGTTTTTGACAGATTCTGCCTTTTATTTCGCATTGCCTCTTTTGCTATTTTGGATTTATTTCTTTGATCCATTAATGTCCAGTAGCATTATGCAATGTCCAGAAGTGAAAATAATGATTGTGTCACCTCTGAATGTGTGAATTATTAATGATGCACTAACCCTCTAATGAGTTTGCTTGAAGTTTGGTGTGAAGGAAGTTTTCAAGGGTCAAGAGAGGAGAATGATATACTAAGATCAAGAGGAGTGAAAGCTCTAAGCTTGGGGATGCCCCGTGGTTCATCCCTGCATATTTTAAGAAGACTCAAGCGTCTAAGCTTGGGGATGCCCAAGGCATCCCCTTCTTCATCGACAACATCATCAGGTTCCTCCCCTGAAACTATATTTTTATTCAGTCACATCTGGTGTTCTTTACTTGGAGCGTCGGTTTGTTTTCGTTTTGTTTTTGTTTGAATAAGATGGATCCTAGCATTCACTTTGTGGAGAGAGACACGCTCCGCTGTTGCATATGGACACATGTGTCCTTAGGCTTTACTCATAGTGTTCAAGGCGAAGTTTCTTCTTCGTTAATTTGTTATATGGTTGGAATTGGAAAATGCTACATGTAGTAATTCTAAAAATGTCTTGGATAATGTGATACTTGGCAATTGTTGTGCTCATGTTTAAGCTCTTGCATCATATGCTTTGCACCCATTAATGAAGAAATACATAGAGCTTGCTAAAATTTGATTTGCATATTTGGTTTCTCTAAGGTCTAGATAATATCTAGTATTGAGTTTTGAACAACAAGGAAGACAGTGTAGAGTCTTATAATGTTTACAATATGTCTTTTATGTGAGTCTTGCTGCACTTGTTCATCCTTGAGTTTGCTTCAAATAACCTTGCTAGCCTAAACCTTGTATCGAGAGGGAATACTTCTCATGCATCCAAAATCCTTGAGCCAACCACTATGCCATTTGTGTCCACCATACCTACCTACTACATGGTATTTACCCGCCATTCCAAAGTAAATTGCTTGAGTGCTACCTTTAAAATTCCATCATTCACCTTTGCAATATATAGCTCATGGGACAAAATAGCCTTAAAAACTATCGTAGTATTGAATATGTACTTATGCACTTTATATTTTATTAAGTTGCTTGTTGTGCGATAACCATGTTCTGGGGAACGCCATCAACTATTGTTGAATATCATGTGAGTTGCTATGCATGTCCGTCTTGTCTGAAGGTCTATCATTTTAGTGGTTGGAGCATGCAAAATTGTTAGAGAAGAACATTGGGCCGCTAACTAAAGCCATGAATCATGGTGGAAGTTTCAGTTTTGGACATATATCCTCAATCTCATATGAGAATAATAACTTTGCTACATGCTTATGCATTAAAGAGGAGTCCATTATCTGTTGTCCATGTTGTCCCGGTATGGATGTCTAAGTTGAGAATAATCAAAAGCGAGAAATCCGAAATGCGAGCATTCTCCTTGGACCTTTGTACAGGCGGCATGGAGGTACCCCTTTGTGACACTTGGTTGAAACATGGCATGCAAAGATCCGGTAGTCCAAGTTAAGTAGGACGAGGTGCGGGCACTATTAGTATACTATGCGTGAGGCTTGCAACTTGTAAGATATAATTTTCATAACTCATATGCTTTATTACTACCGTTGACAAAATTGTTTCATGTTTTCAAAATAAAAGCTCTAGCACAAATACAGCAATCGATGCTTTCCTCTGCGAAGGACCATTCTTTTACTTTTATTGTTGAGTCAGTTTACCTATCTCCTTCCACCTTAAGAAGCAAACACTTGTGTGAACTGTGCATTGATTCCTACATACTTGCATATTGCACTTGTTATATTACTTTATGTTGACAATATCCATGAGATATACATGTTACAAGTTGAAAGCAACCGCTGAAACTTAATCTTCTTATGTGTTGCTTCAACACCTTTACTTTGATTTATTGCTTTATGAGTTAACTCTTATGCAAGACTTATTGATGCTTGTCTTGAAGTACTATTCATGAAAAGTCTTTGCTTTATGATTCAGTTGTTTACTCATGTCATTACCTTTGCTTTGATCGCTGCATTCATTACATATGTTTACAAATAGTATGATCAAGATTATGATGGCATGTCACTTCAGAAATTATCTTTGTTATCGTTTTACCTGCTCGGGACGAGAACTAAGCTTGGGGATGCTGATACGTCTCCAACGTATCGATAATTTCTTATGTTCCATGCTACTTTATTGATGATACCTACATGTTTTATGCACATTATATGTCATATTTATGCATTTTCTGGAACTAACCTATTAACAAGATGCCGAAGAGCCAGTTGCTGTTTTCTGCTGTTTTTGGTTTCAGAAATCCTAGTAAAGAAATATTCTCGGAATTGGACGAAACTTTCGCCCAGGGTCCTATTTTTGCACGAAGCTTCCAGAAGACCGAAGACCTAACGAAGTGGGGCCACGAGGCGGCCAGGAGGGTGGCCGGCGCGGCCCGGCCCTGGCCGCGCCGACCTGCCCCCTGGGCCCCTCGTGTGGCCCCCGCGTTGACCTTCCGCCTACTTAAAGCTCCGTCGCGAAACCCCCAGTACCGAGAGCCACGATACGGAAAACCTTACAGAGACGCCGCCGCCGCGAATCCCATCTCGGGGGATTCGGAGATCGCCTCCGGCACCTGCCGGAGAGGGGATTCATCTCCCGGAGGACTCTTCATCGCCATGATCGCCTCCGGAGTGATGAGTGAGTAGTTCACCCCTGGACCATGGGTCCATAGCAGTAGCTAGATGGTCGTCTTCTCCTTGTTGTGCTTCATTGTTAGATCTTGTGAGCTGCCTAACATGATCAAGATCATCTATATGTAATTCTATATGTTGTGTTTGTCGGGATCCGATGGATAGAGAGTACTATGATTATGGTGATTATCAATCTATTGTTCATGTGTTGTTTATGATCTTGCATGCTCTCCGTTATTAGTAGAGGCTCTGGCCAAGTTTTTACTCTTAACTCCAAGAGGGAGTAATTATGCTCGATAGTGGGTTCATGCCTTCATTGATACCTGGGACAGTGACAGAAAGTTCTAAGGTTGTGATGTGCTGTTGCCACTAGGGATAAAACATTGATGCTATGTCTAAGGATGTAGTTGTTGATTACATTACGCACAATACTTAATGCAATTGTCTGTTGCTTTGCAACTTAATACTGGAGGGGGTTCGGACGATAACCTGAAGGTGGACTTTTTAGGCATAGATGCAGTTGGATGGCGGTCTATGTTCTTTGTCGTAATGCCCGGATTAAATCTCACTATATTTATCATGTCATGTATATGCATTATTATGCCTTTCTCTATTTGTCAATTGCCCGACTGTAATTTGTTCACCCAACATGCTTTTATCTTATGGGAGAGACACCTCTAGTGAACTGTGGACCCCGGTCCTATTCTTTCCATAGCATACAATCTACTTGTTTTACTGTTTTCTTTGCAAACATCTTCCACTCGATACGTTTAATCCTTTGTTACAGCAAGCCGGTGAGATTGACAACCTCACTGTTTCGTTGGGGCAAAGTACTTTGGTTGTGTTGTGCAGGTTCCTAGTTGGCGCCGGAATCCCTGGTGTTGCGCCGCATCACATTTCGCGACCATCAACCTTCAACGTGCTTCTTGGCTCCTCGGTTCGATTAAACCTTGGTTTCATACTGAGGGAAAACTTGCCACTGTGCGCATCATACCTTCCTCTTGGGGTTCCCAACGGACGTGTACATCTACGCGCATCAAGCACTGATGTTCTCATCTGCCTTTCCTTCGACAGACTCTTGTAGCTTCCGGGGACTTGCATAATTTGCCAAACGATATTTCTGAGGGAAGAGGCTCTTCAGAGCCTGTTGATTTCCACACTATCGAGCATACAAGCCCGAAAAGTGATCACGATGATCCGATAGATTCAGAAACCGTTCATACCAGTCTCCCTCCATCAGCCGATGACACTTGCGACACAGAGGGATCAGTGCGTGATGATGATGCTGATCATGATGCCTTTGTTAATGCAGCTGCGGAGGAAACCAGGGCTCCGCTTAAGAAGAGATCAACCGGCGGCTTTGCCGATGAAGATGATCTCCTTGACATGTAAGTGTTTTCCTCCTTTTTACTATATTCTGCTCCTTTGTTTTCTCGCATTTTCCTTATAACTTTGGTTGATCAAATCCTTCTCGTAGTGACGAAGCTTTCGTTGAACCTCCGCCTAAGAGGGTCAGATCCGATGCTGCTTCTCCGGCTGCCGCAGCTTCCGAAGCTTCGGTTCCTAAAGCAGCTCCCGCAGTTCAAGCATCGACTGCTTCCTCCCTTTCCAAAGGGAAAGATGCTCCTGCTGCCGCCACAGCTCCTCCTTCTGTAAGTCCTTCTCGAATGTAACATGAATCTTTTGGAGTGTGTTTTGCCTAATGATTGTTGTAAAACATTCCTTTTCTTTAAGGATCTGAGAGGTGTGATATCCTCTCTAGAGGCCTTCGCCTCTCAATTTACTTCTCTGGAGGCAGACAAAGTTCGGCTGCAGGAGGAAGCTAAGTCTACTTCTTCAAAGTTAGATGGCGCCATCAAAAAGGCTGCCATAGCTCGCCAGGAGGTCGACTCCCTGAAAGAGGAGCTGAACAAGCTGAAAGAGAAGCTGAAGGAGGAGGAAGCTCGGTCAGCAGAAAAGGATGAACTCCTTCGTCAGTCTGCTTTGGCTTTGCTTGGTAAGCTCTTTCATACATCTCTTGTTGATTATTATTCTTATGAATCCATTTCTTTATCAATGATTTTCTCCAATTCGCTTTCTTGCAGAGGCCGCCAGCATCCCTGCTACTGCCTTGGACAAAGTTCCAAATAACTCCCCGGCAAATGGTGTGTCAATGGCTCTCGCCTCCCACCAGCTTACCCGGGAGCTTCTTAACAAGGGAAAGGGTGCCTTGGCGCGGATGCATTCGATGATTTTCCCCAAGGTCAAGCAGGAGAAGACTCTGGGGCAACTGATTGATGCCTTCGCGGTTGACACCAAGGAACTATTGAGGTATTCAAGCGTACCTCACGTACCTATGGTGCCCTCCTTGCCTTCCAACTTATGATGGGTTACGGCTTTAAGGCTGACATTGAAGAAATGACTAAGGAGCTGCCGAAAGAAAAAGATGGGCGATCTGTTGACTTGAGCGCTTTTACAGTGTCTGCCCGTACTTGTGCTCGCCAGCTCCTTGAACTAGTTTCGTCAGAAAAGACATCGGCTGGCCCCAGCCTATCTACTCAGACCCAAGCTCCTTGATTGTTGTAACAATTTTATCCTCGGGCTGATGTGAAACATTATTCTGTTGCAAAACCTTATGTTTGTAATGAACTTCGTGCTGGCAATGTTGCTGGCACACTTTTATCATAACTTCTTTTACTTGCACTTCTCCTGATAGGAATTACTTGTACTTCTCCCGATGGGAGTTGCGTTGGATGCTCAATTTGACCATATCCGTCACCCTTTTTAACGCTGTTTCCTGCAGGTTTTCCCGGTGCCTTCGTTTGTCGACGACTCTTCGGGCGTTCTTCCCGAAGGTGATCGGATCCAGCGGATGAAGGATCGGATCGCCCAGATGGAAAAGGATCTGCGCAGCACTTACGCCTTAGCTGCTATTGTCAATAAGAAGAGTGAAATTGCAGCCGACGTGGAGCGATACGCTCTTACTGAGCTGCATAAAGCTACCGAGAGTTTGAACTGTAAGTTCCTTGATCCCTGCGCCATTTTGACGACAACGCCTTATCTGATCCTTTACTTATTCCTTTGCCAGTCATAGCTCTAAACCGTGCGGAAGAAAACAAACGGATTTACGAGCGTGTGCATGCGTTAACCCAGCTGTCCTCAGCCGAAGAGATTTTCTGGCGGGAGCACTCGAAGGCTTCGGCTGTCGCGCAATTTCAGGATCGGGTTCAGCAGGTCCACCACTTCTTTGACAAGTGCTACAAGGCTATGAGGGTGGTTTGGAAAACGATGTTTCCTTTGAACGCAGTTCCCCCCACGCTCCTTGCATTGATGTCTGAGTTTGGTAATGCCAAGAAGATCCGAGACTTGGTGCGCGCGCAAGTTTTTGCAGGGGCCAGGTTTACACTTGCCCTTGTACTTGCCCGTTATCCCTCGGCAGGTTTGCTGTCGATTGCCAACGCGACTGGAGACTTGGAGGCACTGTATCCGAAGGTATTGTTGCCTGCCAATATAATTGTTGACAGACTTGAAGAAGACTCAAAGGTACCTGAAGAAAAAGGAACTCCGCAGGGGTAATTTCAGGGATTTAATGTTTGTTTTGTAAGTAGATAATTTGGCTACTTTATCCAAGTGTTTGGATTATGTAATGATGCCTTTTCATTCGGTAGATACATGCATATGTATTTTTACCGTGCTAATGCCGTTGGCAAGTTTTGACTGAGCGAATCTGAGTTGCTCGTTTAAATGTATGTGTATTGGTTGGTTAGCAAATCTTTTGAGTGATCAGCTCGTGTTGCAGGTTTTGCTAAACCTGTTGTATGCGCAACTTTGCTTTCAACCGTTTTATGTTTCGACAGGCACTCCCGAATATTTCGGGTGTAGTGGTTCTGCCGATGAGCCCGTTGTTCTTTGATATTTCCATAAGTAAAATATCGAACGTGGGTTGTGTTTATATGTATTTCCGAACTCTTGCTATTTACGGCACTCGTAGAGGCATCTATAGCAGAGGGAAAGGTAAATGTCTTTTAGCACTCGAAGAGGCTTTTTTGGAGCACGATGCCTCGTACTACGTTTGCATAGTGATGGGGCTTAGAAGTTTGTGATCACTGCAATGCTTTAACAAAGAATGGAAGCTTAAGTTCTTATTAATAAGGTAAGCACGAGGCTAGAGGGCGAAAAAAGGAAAGCCCTGTATAAAATAAGGGGAAAAAGGAAAATAAAGGCTGATAAATTTCTTAATCAAGGAAGGGGTTCTTCTCTTCTCCTGGCTTCTTCACCACGTTAGTGGTAGCTGCAGCGTTGCTGGTTTCATCAGGGGTTTGAGCTGTGGTTGCCAGCGTCTTGCTGTCTTCTATGCCTTCTGTGCCATCAACTGCCGAACCCTTTGCTGCCGAAGCTCCTGCTGCCGAGGCTTCTGCTGCCGAAGCTTTAAGGGCAAGGTCGGCTGGCTTCTTTTTGCTTTCCCTGTCGTGCTTCTCTTCCTTGATTTCGCGCAACAACAGCTTGGGTGGAGGCTTAGTAATTTCTTGTTTGCTCCCGAACTTCGCAGCGATCCTCTGAAAATCGCGATCACAACTGTCTGAGCGTGAAAAGCTTCCATGGACTGTGATGTTTGTCCCTTTGTTCCCAGGCATTTTCAGCTTGAGATATGCATAGTGCGGCACGGCCATGAACTTGGCATAAGCTGGTCTTCCGAGTATAGCGTGATACTGTGACTCCCAGTTCACTACTTCAAACTCGATCTTTTCCTTCCTGAAATTGTCGGATCTGCCGAAGACGACATTCAGGTAAATTCTGCCAAGAGAGTAACTGATACGTCTCCAACGTATCTATAATTTCTTATGTTCCATGCTACTTTATTGATGATACCTACATGTTTTATACACATTATATGTCATTATTATGCGTTTTCCGGAACTAACCTATTGACGAGATGCCGAAGGCCAGTTCTGTTCTGCTGTTTTTGGTTCAGAAATCCTAGTAAGGAAATATTCTCGGAATCGGACGAAATCAATGCCCAGCATCCTATTTTTCCACGAAGCTTCCAGAACACCCGAGAGCCGCCAGAGAGGGGCCCAGGGGGCCCACACATGGTGGTGGCGCGGCCAGGGCTGGGCCCGCGCCCCCTAGTGTGTCGCCGCCTCGTCAGCCCTCCGACTCCGCCTCTTCGCCTATATAAAGGTCCCTGACCTAAAACACGATACGAATAAGCCACGGTACGCGAAACCTTCCAGAGCCGCCGCCATCGCGAAGCCAAGATCTGGGGGACAGGAGTCTCTGTTCCGGCACGCCGGGACGGGGAAGTGCCCCGGAAGGCTTCTCCATCGACACCACCGCCATCTTCATCCACGCTGCTGCTCCCATGAGGAGGGAGTAGTTCTCCATCGAGGCTCGGGGCTGTACCGGTAGCTATGTGGTTCACCTCTCTCCTATGTACTTCAATACAATAATCTCATGAGCTGCCTTACATGATTGAGATTCATATGATGATGCTTGTAATCTAGATGTCATTATGCTAGTCAAGTGGGTTTTACTTATGTGATCTCCGGAGACTCCTTGTCCCACGTGTGTAAAGGTGACAGTGTGTGCACCGTGTGGGTCTCTTAGGCTATATTTCACAGAATACTTATTCACTGTTATGAATGGCGTAGTGAAGTGCTTATTTATATCCCTTTATGATTGCAATGTGTTTTGTATCACTATTTATCTATGTGCTACTCATGTGATGTTATTAAAGTAGTCTATTCCTCCTGCATGGTGTAATGGTGACAGTGTGTGCATCGTGTAGTTCTTGTCGTAGATTATGATCATGATCTCTTGTAGATTGTGGAGTTAATTGTCATTATGATAGTATTGATGTGATCTATGCCTCCTTCGTAGTGTGATGGTGACAGTGTGCATGCTATGTTAGTACTTGGTTTATTTTGCAAAGATCTATTATACTCTAAGGTTACTTAAACATGAATATCGAATGTTGTGGAGCTTGTTAACTCCGGCATTGAGGGTTCGTGTAATCCTACACAATTAGTGATGTTCATTATCAAACAAGAGTATATGTAGCACAAAGGAAAGAGAACTTATTTATTATGTGATCAATGTTGAGAGTGTCCACTAGTGAAAGTATGATCCCTAGGCCTTGTTTCCACCATAAAGAATTGCTTCCCACGCCAGCAAGCTATTTTCTGGCGCTTGTTTACTGTTTTACTGCATCTTTACTTTCTGCAATATTACCACCATCTATACCACCTGTGTTTTACTATCTCTTCGCCGAACTAGTGCACCTATACATCTGACAAGTGTATTTGGTGTGTTGGGGACACAAGAGACTTCTTGCTTTGTGTTGCAGGGTTGCTTGAGAGGGATATCTTTGACCTCTTCCTCCCAGTTCGATAAACCTTGGGTGATCCACTTAAGGAAAACTTGCTGCTGTTCTACAAACCTCTGCTCTTGGAGGCCCAACACTGTCTACAGGAAAAGAAGCGTGAGTAGAGAGTAATCTGGTTCAGTTGGAAGAATCCCATGGAAGCAGGTGTCTGTCTCCTCTAGCATTCCCATGGTGATCCCCATACTCTTGATTGTGTCGACGAAAATCAGGTTTAACCCGCTCCCACCATCCATAAAGACTTTGCTCATCTTGAATCCCCCTATCTGTGCCTCAACTACTAGGGCAGCGTGTCCTGGTTTTGGTATGGTCATCGGGTGGTCTGCTCGGCTGAACGTAATGTTCTGAGAGGACCACTCGACATACTCAGGGATGTTTGCCATGATGCTTTCGGCCAGATTAATTTCTCGGGTGAGCTTCTTCATCTCTCTTCTCGAGACACCTGTCCTGTGGATCATACTCATCTGCCCACGTGGTGGTGGGAACGCCTCGTTGGGTTGATGAGGTTGGGCCTGCTGGACTTGGTGCTGTGGTGGAGGTGGGGGTGGAGGTGGTAACGGTTGCTGTCTGATGTCTACGGGTGCTTCTATTCTTGTAGACAGTGTTGGGCCTCCAAGAGCAGAGGTTTGTAGAACAGCAGCAAGTTTCCCTTAAGTGGATCACCCAAGGTTTATCGAACTCAGGGAGGAAGAGGTCAAAGATATCCCTCTCAAGCAACCCTGCAACCACAAAGGAAGAAGTCTATTGTGTCCCCAACACACCTAATAGGTGTACTAGTTCGGCGAAGAGATAGTGAAATACAAGTGGTATGAATGAATATGAGCAGTAGTATGGTGCCAGAAAAGTGCTTGCTGGCGTGCAGTTGATGGTAGTAATATTGCGGGAAGTAAACATGCAGTAGTAACGCAGCAGTAGTAACTCAGAAAAGTAACAAGCAGCGATAGCAGTATTTAGGAACAAGGCCTAGGGATTAGACTTTCACTAGTGGACACTCTCAACTTTGATCACATAACAGAATAGATAAATGCATACTCTACATTCTCTTGTTGGATGATGAACACATTGCGTAGGATTACACGAACCCTCAATGCCGGAGTTAACAAGCTCCACAATTACATGTTCATATTTAAATAACCTTAGAGTGCATGAAAGATCGAAACGACTAAACCAAGTACTAACATAGCATGCACACTGTCACCTTCATGCTTATGTAGGAGGAATAATACACATCAATACTATCATAGCAATAGTTAACTTCGCAATCTACAAGAGATCGTGATCATAGCATAAACCAAGTACTAACACGGATGCACACACTGTCACCATTACATCGTGCAGGAGGAATAAAACTACTTTAATAACATTGCTAGAGTAGCACATGGATAAATTGTGATACAAAATACATTGCAATCATAAAGAGATATAAATAAGCACTTCACTATGCCATTCATAACAGTGAATAAGTATTCTGTGAAATATAGCCTAAGAGACCCACACGGTGCACACACTGTCACCTTTACACACGTGGGACAAGGAGTCTCCGGAGATCACATAAGTAAAACTCACTTGACTAGCATAATGACATCTAGATTACAAGCATCATCATATGAATCTCAATCATGTAAGGCAGCTCATGAGATTATTGTATTGAACTACATAGGAGAGAGATGAACCACATAGCTACCGGTACAGCCCCGAGCCTCGATGGAGAACTACTCCCTCCTCATGGGAGCAGCAGCGGTGATGAAGATGGCGATGGAGATGGCAGCGGTGTCAATGGAGAAGCCTGGGGCACTTCCCCGTCCGCGGCGTGGGAAGAGACTCCTGTCCCCAGATCTTGGCTTCGCGATGGCGGCGGCTCAAGGTTTTGCGTACCGTGGCTTCCTCGTAAGGGTTTTCGACGGGGGCTTTAAATAGGCGAAGAGGCGGCGCAGAGGGTCGAAGGGGTGCCCACACCATAGGCGGCGCGGCCGGGGCCCAGGCCGCGCCACCCTATCATCTGGGCCCACAGGCCCCTCCGGCTCTCGGGTGTTCTGGATGCTTCGGGCAAAATAGGAACCGGGCGTTGATTTCGTCCAATTCCGAGAATATTTCGTTACTAGGATTTCTGAAACCAAAAACAGCAGAAACAGGAACCGGCACTTCGGCATCTTGTTAATAGGTTAGTTCCAGAAAATGCATAAATATGACATAAAGTGTGTATAAAACATGTAGGTATTGTCATAAAACAAGCATGGAACATAAGAAATTATCGATACGTTGGAGACGTATCAGCATCCCCAAGCTTAGTTCTGCTCGTCCCGAGCAGGTAAAACGATAACAAAGATAATTTCTGAAGTGACATGCTACCAACATAATCTTGATCCAATAATAATGTAAAGCATGTGAACTGAGATCAAATCACTCAAAGCAAATATCTATATTGATATAAGAGATGATAATGCAAGAGTTAAACAAGCTAGAAGTTTTCATGAACTATTGCTTCAAAGACATGAAACCGCACAAGGTTCATTAAAGATGTGTTAAGTATTCAGCATAGAAGTTCTATCCTTCATTCCAAGCATCAAGTAAATTTTCACAACATAAGAAGGATTCAGTCAAGTAAACATAAACATGAACGTCATGAATCAACTGTTTCGAAGTCTACTCAACCGGTGAGCGCAAGCATTTGGTATTAGCACCAGGATGTTATGGCATAAAGAACGTTAATGGGGGTTTGGAAGGCCAATGAGAGAAAGTCTCACAAAGCTGTAAATGATTACTAGACAAGAGGAAGTCTTATAATCGAAGCTATGCAAGGAGTAGTGATTGCCATGCAACGGATGCACATAGAGCTATATGTGTATGAAAGCTCTCCAATGGAACTAGTGGGGGTGCATCCAACTTGGTTGCTCACGAAGACCTAGAGCACTTTTGAGGAGGCTCATCATTGGAATATACAACCCAAGTTCTATAGTGTAAATTCCCCACATAGTTATACTAGTAAAACATGAAAACTCTCTCATATGGAGTGTAGGTGCTAAACATGAGCACAAATGATGACTATGAATATGCAGGTGCTAAAACATGAGCACAAGTGTGGATAAAAGATAGTAATGCTGCCCCCTTTTTCTTTATTCTCTCTTTTTTTTCTTTTCTTTCTTTCTTTCTTTTCTTTTTCTTTTCTATTTTTTTCTTTCTTTTCTTTTTCTTTTTGATGGCCTCCATGGCTCTTTTCACTTTTAGGGGCAACATCCTAATATGACAACACACTTTTTGGTACAAATAACTCATAATGAATAAAACATGATGTATGAAACTGTATGCCTCTGCCAGTGTAGCAGGATGTGCAATGATCTAGCGTAACATGGGTAAACCACACATCAGCTGTATAGAATCATGCAAAGCAATATACAAATAATAAATGACAACATGGCATGTAATGTAAAAATGGATGTTGCATGGCAATATATCTCGGAACAGCTATGGAAATGCTGTGGTAGGTAGGTATGGTGGCTGTTTTGAGGAGATGTATGGGCTTATGTGTAGGAGAACAAGAGAAAGTCCTCCCACGGGTTTGGATGTACCGGCGAAGTATGCACAATTCTCAATGTGAGCAAAAGGCAATGCACAGTACCGAAGAGGCTAGCAAATATGGATGGTGGAAGTGCCAAAAACCGTAGCTTAACATTAGTCAAAAAGAACTCACAAGCTTATTGCAAACATCTAGCAGGTTCAACATTAAGAGCATGATTTAAAATTTTACCGACCTTCAGCACAACTTAGTCATTACGATGAACCTTTAGACATGGAAAGCTATCAAGTCCAACTACGCCTTCAACTATTTAAATGGAGTTTGTAGTACGACACAAGCTTAAAGACAACAATCCACTACTAATTTTAACTTATTCAACCAACAAGTTTTACCATCTAAATACCTCAAAACATTTGCAAAGAATCAAGTTATCAAAGCTCAATGATCTACAAGATTATGCAAGTGTTTCATTATACCACTACCACATGCAACATTTCCTTAACCAACCGAATAACAATGAACGAAGCAGTTTGCAACCTTCGCCATGAACATTAAAAGCTAAGAACACATGTGTTCATATGAACCAGCGGAGCGTGTCTCTCTCCCACACAAGGATGAACTTATTCAAACAAAACAAAAACAAAAACAAACAGACGCTCCAAGTAAAGTACATAAGATGTGATGGAATAAAAATATAGTTTCAGGGGAGGAACCTGATGATGTTGTCGATGAAGAAGGGGATGCCTTGGGCATCCCCAAGCTTAGACGCTTGAGTCTTCTTAAAATATGCAGGGGTGAACCACGGGGCATCCCCAAGCTTAGAGCTTTCACTCCTCTTGATCATAGTATATCATACTCCTCTCTTGACCCTTGAAAACTTCCTTCACACCAAACTTCAAGCAAACTCATTAGAGGGTTAGTGCACAATCAAAAATTCACATGTTCAGAGGTGACACAATCATTCTTAACACTTATGGACATTGCACATAACTTCTGAAAGTTAATGGAACAAAGAAACTCATTCAACTTAACAAAAACGGCAATGCGAAATAAAAGGCAGAATCTGTCAAAAACAGAACAGTCCGTAAAGACGAATTTTAAAATGGCACTAGACTTGCTCAAACGGAAAAACTCAAAACTAATGAAAGTTGCGTACATATCTGAGGATCACGCTCGTAAATTGGCAGATTTTTTAGAATTTTCTACAGAGACTTGTGCCCAGATTCGTGACAGACAGCAATGCTGTTTCTGCGCAGCGATCCCAAATATAACATCAACTTTGACATAGAAACTTTACTTGGCACAAAAACATGATAAGGAGAGGTTGCTACAGTAGTAAACAACTTCCAAGACACAAATATAAAACAAAGTACTGTAGTAAAAAAACACATGGGTTATCTCCCAAGAAGTTCTTTCTTTATAGCCATTAAGATGGGCTCAGCAGTTTTAATGATGCACTCGCAAGAAATAGTAGTTGAAGCAAAAGAGAGCATCAAGAGGCGAATACAAAACAAATTTAAGTCTAACATGCTTCCTATGCATAGGAATCTTGTAAATAAACAAGTTCATGAAGAGCAAAGTAACAAGCATAGGAAGATAAAACCAGTGTAACTTCAAAAATTTCAGCATATAGAGAGGTGTTTTAGTAACATGAAAACTTCTACAACCATATTTTCCTCTCTCATAATAACTTTCAGTAGCAACATGAGCAAACTCAACAATATAACTATCACATAAAGCATTCTTATCATGAGTCTCATGCATAAAATTATTACTCTCCACATAGGCATAATCAATTTTATTAGTTGTAGTGGGAGCAAATTCAACAAAGTAGCTATCATTATTATTTTCATCATCAAATATAGGAGGCATAGTATCATCAAAGTAAATTTTCTCCTCAATGCTTGGGGTACTAAAAATATCATGCTCATCAAAGCCAGCTTCCCCAAGCTTAGAATTTTCCATAGCATTAGCAACAATAGTGTTCAAAGCATTCATATTAATATGTTCCATGGGTTTTTTAATTTTCGCATCAAACCATCCATGTCTTAAATCAGGAAATAGAATAAAAAGGTCATTGTTGTCCATTATGCCTAACTAGTGTAAACAAGAAACCAAATGTCGCAATTGGAGTCTAAAGGAAATAGCTTCGAGCACACACACAATGGCGCCAGAAAAGTACTGTTACCTGGGACCGAAGTATGAGTGCCTTTTACCTTTCCTCCCCGGCAACGGCGCCAGAAAAGTGCTTGATGTCTACGGGTGCTTCTATTCTTGTAGACAGTGTTGGGCCTCCAAGAGCAGAGGTTTGTAGAACAGCAGCAAGTTTCCCTTAAGTGGATCACCCAAGGTTTATCGAACTCGGGAGGAAGAGGTCAAAGATATCCCTCTCAAGCAACCCTGCAACCACAAAGCAAGAAGTCTCTTGTGTCCCCAACACACCTAATAGGTGTACTAGTTCGGCGAAGAGATAGTGAAATACAAGTGGTATGAATGAATATGAGCGTAGTATGGCGCAGAAAAGTGCTTGTGGCGTGCGTTGATGGTAGTAATATTCGGGAAGTAAACATGCGTAGTAACGCCGCAGTAGTAACTCGAAAGCAACAAGCAACGATAGCAGTATTTAGGAACAAGGCCTAGGGATTAGACTTTCACTAGTGGACACTCTCAACTTTGATCACATAACAAAATAGATAAATGCATACTCTACACTCTCTTGTTGGATGATGAACACATTGCGTAGGATTACGCGAACCCTCAATGCCGGAGTTAACAAGCTCCACAATTACATGTTCATATTTAAATAACCTTAGAGTGCATGAAAGATCGAAACGACTAAACCAAGTACTAACATAGCATGCACACTGTCACCTTCATGCTTATGTAGGAGGAATAATACACATCAATACTATCATAGCAATAGTTAACTTCGCAATCTACAAGAGATCATGATCATAGCATAAACCAAGTACTAACACGATGCACACACTGTCACCATTACATCGTGCAGGAGGAATAAAACTACTTTAATAACATTGCTAGAGTAGCACATGGATAAATTGTGATACAAAATACATTGCAATCATAAAGAGATATAAATAAGCACTTCACTATGCCATTCATAACAGTGAATAAGTATTCTGTGAAATATAGCCTAAGAGACCCACACGGTGCACACACTGTCACCTTTACACACGTGGGACAAGGAGTCTCCGGAGATCACATAAGTAAAACTCACTTGACTAGCATAATGACATCTAGATTACAAGCATCATCATATGAATCTCAATCATGTAAGGCAGCTCATGAGATTATTGTATTGAACTACATAGGAGAGAGATGAACCACATAGCTAACAGCCCCGAGCCTCGATGGAGAACTACTCCCTCCTCATGGGAGCAGCAGCGGTGATGAAGATGGCGATGGAGATGGCAGCGGTGTCGATGGAGAAGCCTTCGGGGGCACTTCCCCGTCCCGGCGGCGTGCCGGAACAGAGACTCCTGTCCCCCGGATCTTGGCTTCGCGATGGCGGCGGCTCGGAAGGTTTTGCGTACCGTGGCTTCTCCGTAAGGGTTTTCGACGCGGGGGCTTTAAATAGGCGAAGAGGCGGCGCGAGGGTCGAAGGGGTGCCCACACCATAGGCTGGCGGCCAGGGCCCAGGCCGCGCCACCCTATCATCTGGGGCCCACAGGCCCCCCGGCGGCTCGGGTGTTCTGGATGCTTCCGGGCAAAATAGGAACTGGGCGTTGATTTCGTCCAATTCCGAGAATATTTCGTTACTAGGATTTCTGAAACCAAAAGCAGAAAACAGGCTGCACTTCGGCATCTTGTTAATAGGTTAGTTCAGAAAATGCATAAATATGACATAAAGTGTGTATAAAACATGTAGGTATTGTCATAAAACAAGCATGGAACATAAGAAATTATCGATACGTTGGAGACGTATGCTGTCCTGACTGCTGGATGAGTTTATGCATGTCAAGGAACTGTCGACAATCCCTGAGAAGGTGACTTGACTTCGTTTTGCCGTCCTTGGAGTCGACATACGAGTGCAAGTAACAGGGGGCGTTGATCTGCTCAGCGTAGGGTAGCTCAGGAGTCCTCTGCTGCCGTGGTTTATAATTGCCACGGTTTCCAGAGTTGTTCCGATTGCCATCCTGTCGATCGTCTCTTCTTTCATCATACCGATCGTCATGTCGATCGGAGTATCCTGCGGCTACCAGGTTGTTGTCGTCATAGTTGCGGTTTTTCCTCCTCTTGTGCCGATCCCTTCGGCTGCCCGAGTCGTGCTTCGGCTGGTCGTCATCTTCGTCATCGCTGCGCTGCCGCGGTCTTCGCACGTTGTCCTCACCATCAGCCCAGCTGTTGGCGATTTCCATTAGCTTGGTAATGGTTTTCGGCTTTTTGCGTCCGAGTTCTTCTATGTAACTTTCACGTCGGACGCCATCGCTGAAAGCGTCGATTGCTCTGTCTACGGATACATCTTCGGCAGCGTTTAGGAGTTTGGTGAATCTCCCTATGTATGAGCGCATCGACTCCTTCTGCTTCTGCTGGCAGTTGCGTAACTCCTCAATCCCGACGGGTCTCTTGTATGTTGCCTGGAAATTAGCAACAAAGGCGTCCACTAGGTCGTCCCATGATTTGATGGAACCCTTCGGCAGCCCCCTTAACCAGGCTCGCGCTGAGTCCTTTAAGTAGAGCTGCAAGCACTGCATTGCTGCTATCTGGTTCCCTTTATGCAGAATCACAGTCTGCAGGTAATCATCTATCCAAGATCTTGGTTCCTGCTGCCCATCATACTTGGCAGCGTCGGTGGGAGTAGGCTTGAACTTTTTGGGTGGCATCGTCTCGCGGATTTTGTAACTCAAACAATCGGCTCCCCTTAGTTCGCCATCGTACTCCTGATCCTCATCTGAGGAATCACTGTCGTCGTCCTTCCTGGCGGCGCGTCGTCGCCTTGCTTTATCAATCCGGCTCTGGGTGATTTCATCCCGAGCATCTCTCGCATGATGTTTTGAACCGCTGGCCTGCGCCGTGGTTTTCTCCTTCTGCGGAACTAGATTATTTCCCAATATCGCGAGACTTTCTAGGGCACCACGGTGAGCTTGTGCCATGGATCCTTCGGGGCGCTGGTTGATGAGGTATGCAGCGAGGTTAGCTGTTGCTCCCGCAACGTTCTTCGGCCGTGGCATGCCCGCGGTGTCCGTGGTCATAAAGGACTTGGTTAGATTCGACGTTATTTCTCTGGCGTCGTCTTCTGAGAGCCTGGACAGTCTTGACCGATGTTTTCCTGCCCCAAGAGTACTTCGAGAAGCGCTTCCTTGTGAAGCTCTCCGTCGCTCGCTGGATCGTTCTGCCGCAGATAGACGTCTCTCGAGGGTAGCTTGCTCTCTCGACAGGTGCTCCCGGTTTTTCTCTAGTATAGAGCGGTATGCGTTTAGGGTTCCAACCGAGGTTCCTGCGGGGAGCGGGGTGTTGTTAAGTACGGCTGCCCTGGCCGCCGCCCACTCCTCGTCCGCGATGGTGTAGTCGCTATCGCGATTGCTGGCGCTATTTTCGAAGCTTGCTCTCCTGCTAGAACGAGGCGTGCGGTCTCCGTCTCCTCCGTGCCTTGTATTTCCTGTGTTGTTGGCGACGTAGACCTGATGATGTGCTGTTCTTCGGGTGGCTCTCCGGCGATGCTGCCGACACTGTCTTCTCCCGACGAGTATCGGGCATTGCAGATGAACGGTGTGTCGCTTGACCCCAAGCCGTGCCTGGCGTCGCAGTTCGAGCAATAGTAGGAGGTTAATTCCGAGGATGTGGGTTCGTCGGATCCTACTGACATTGAGGACGCTGAACGGGGAGTCGAAGGCGCGGGCGAACTCATCGATTCTGTCAGGCCAGCCAACAAATCGAGTGATGATGATGCGCTAGGACTCGTTGATCCAGAGGTGGGCGATTCCAATAGCTGAAGAATTCCCTCCGCGTTGACGTTGTAGTGGACGCTGCTGATGGCGTGTAACTCACACGTTCGTTGGGAACCCCAAGAGGAAGGTATGATGCGCATAGCAGCAAGTTTTCCCTCAGAAAGAAACCAAGGTTTATCGAACCAGGAGGAGCCAAGAAGCACGTTGAAGGTTGATGGCGGAGAAATGTAATGCGGCGCAACACCAGGGATTCCGGCGCCAACGTGGAACCTGCACAACACAACCAAAGTACTTTGCCCCAACGAAACAGTGAGGTTGTCAATCTCACCGGCTTGCGTAACAAAGGATTAACCGTATTGTGTGGAAGATGATTGTTTGCGAAGAAAATAGTAAAGAACAATTGCAGAGATTGTATGCGATGTAAAGAATAGGACCGGGGTCCACAGTTCACTAGAGGTGTCTCTCCCATAAGATAAAAGCATGTTGGGTGAACAAATTACAGTCGGGCAATTGACAAATAGAAAAGGGCATAACAATGCATATACATGATATGATAAATATAGTGAGATTTAATTGGGCATTACGACAAAGTACATAGACCGCCATCCAACTGCATCTATGCCTAAAAAGTCCACCTTCAGGTTATCATCCGAACCCCTTCCAGTATTAAGTTGCAAGCAACAGACAATTGCATTAAGTATGGTGCGTAATGTAATCAACAACTACATCCTTAGACATAGCATCAATGTTTTATCCCTAGTGGCAACAGCACATCCACAACCTTAGAACTTTCTGTCACTGTCCCAGATTTAATGGAGGCATGAACCCACTATCGAGCATAAATACTCCCTCTTGGAGTTAAGAGCAAAAACTTGGCCAGAGCCTCTACTAATAACGGAGAGCATGCAAGATCATAAACAACACATAGGTAATAGATTGATAATCACCATAACATAGTATTCTCTATCCATCGGATCCCGACAAACACAACATATAGTATTACAGATAGATGATCTTGATCATGTTAGGCAGCTCACAAGATCCAACAATGAAGCACATAAGGAGAAGACGACCATCTAGCTACTGCTATGGACCCATAGTCCAGGGGAACTACTCACTCATCACTCCGGAGGCGATCATGGCGATGAAGAGTCCTCCGGAGATGATTCCCCTCTCCGGCAGGGTGCCGGAGGCGATCTCCTGAATCCCCGAGATGGGATTGGCGGCGGCGGCGTCTGGAAGGTTTTCCGTATCGTGGCTCTCGGTACGAGGGTTTCGCGACGAAGACTTTAAGTAGGCGGAAGAGGCGCGGGGGCCACGAGGGCCCCACACACTAGGGCCACGCGGGCCCAGGCCAGGCCGCGCCGCCCTAGTGTGGCGGCGCCTCGTGGCCCCACTTCCTTTCCCCCTCGGTCCTCTGGAAGCTTCGTGCAAAAATAGGACCCTAGGCGTTGATTCCGTCCAATTCCGAGAATATTTCCTTACTAGGATTTCTGAAACCAAAAACAGCAGAAAACAGCAACTGGCTCTTCGGCATCTTGTTAATAGGTTAGTGCCGGAAAATGCATAAATACGACATATAATGTATATAAAACATGTAGATATCATCAATAATGTAGCATGGAACATAAGAAATTATCGATACGTTGGAGACGTATCGCATCCCAAGCTTAGTTCTGCTCGTCCCGAGCAGGTAAACGATAACAAGGATAATTTCTGGAGTGACATGCCATCATAACCTTGATCATACTATTGTAAACATATGTAATGAATGCAGCGATCAAAACAATAGTAATGACATGAGTAAACAAATGAATCATAAAGCAAAGACTTTTCATGAATAGTACTTCAAGACAAGCATCAATAAGTCTTGCATAAGAGTTAGCTCATAAAGCAATAATTCAAAGTAGAGGTATTGAAGCAACACAAAGGAAGATTAAGTTTGCGGTTGCTTTCAACTTATAACATGTATATCTCATGGATAGTGTCAATGTAAAGTAATATAACAAGTGCAATATGCAAGTATGTAGGAATCAATGCACAGTTCACACAAGTGTTTGCTTCTTAAGGTGGAGAGAGATAGGTAAACTGACTCAACAATAAAAGTAAAAGAAAGGTCCTTCAAAGAGGAAAGCATCGATTGCTATATTTGTGCTAGAGCTTTTATTTTGAAAACATGAAACAATTTTGTCAACGGTAGTAATAAAGCATATGAGTTATGTAAATTATATCTTACAAGTTGCAAGCCTCATGCATAGTATACTAATAGTGCCCGCACCTTGTCCTAATCAGCTTGGACTACCGGATCATCGCAATACACATGTTTCAACCAAGTGTCACAATGGGGTACCTCCATGCCGCCTGTACAAAGGTCTAAGGAGAAAGCTCGCATTTTGGATTTCTCGCTTTTGATTATTCTCAACTTAGACATCCATACCGGGACAACATGGACAACAGATAATGGACTCCTCTTTAATGCATAAGCATGTGGCAACAATTATTATTCTCATATGAGATTGAGGATATATGTCCAAAAGTGAAACTTCCACCATGATTCATGGCTTTAGTTAGCGGCCCAATGTTCTTCTCTAACAATATGCATGCTCCAACCATTAAGGTGGTAGATCTCTCTTACTTCAGACAAGATGGACATGCATAGCAACTCACATGATATTCAACAAAGAATAGTTGATGGCGTCCCCAGAAGCATGGTTATCGCACAACAAGCAACTTAATAAGAGATAAAGTGCATAAGTACATATTCAATACCACAATAGTTTTTAAGGCTATTTTGTCCCATGAGCTATATATTGCAAAGGCGAATGATGGAATTTTAAAGGTAGCACTCAAGCAATTTACTTTGGAATGGCGGAGAAATACTATGTAGTAGGTAGGTATGGTGGACACAAATGGCATAGTGGTTGGCTCAAGGATTTTGGATGCATGAGAAGTATTCCCTCTCGATACAAGGTTTAGGCTAGCAAGGTTATTTGAAGCAAACTCAAGGATGAACCGGTGCAGCAAAACTCACATAAAAGACATATTGTAAACATTATAAGACTCTACACCGTCTTCCTTGTTGTTCAAAACTCAATACTAGAAATTATCTAGACCTTAGAGAGACCAAATATGCAAACCAAATTTTAGCAAGCTCTATGTATTTCTTCATTAATGGGTGCAAAGTATATGATGCAAGAGCTTAAACATGAGCACAACAATTGCTAAGTATCACATTATCCAAGACATTTTAGAATTACTACATGTAGCATTTCCCGATTCCAACCATATAACAATTTAACGAAGAAATTTCAACCTTCGCCTTGAATATTATGAGTAAAGCCTAAGGACATATTTGTCCATATGCAACAGCGGAGCGTGTCTCTCTCCCACACAGTGAATGCTAGGATCCATTTTATTCAAACAAAAACAAAAACAAAAACAAAACAAACCGACACTCCAAGCAAAGTACATAAGATGTGACTGAATAAAAATATAGTTTCAGGGGAGGAACCTGATGATGTTGTCGATGAAGAAGGGGATGCCTTGGGCATCCCCAAGCTTAGACGCTTGAGTCTTCTTAAAATATGCAGGGATGAACCACGGGGCATCCCCAAGCTTAGAGCTTTCACTCCTCTTGATCATAGTATATCATACTCCTCTCTTGACCCTTGAAAACTTCCTTCACTACAAACTTCAAGCAAACTTATTAGAGGGTTAGTGCACAATTAAAAATTCACATGTTCAGAGGTGACACAATCATTCTTAACACTTCTGGACATTGCACAAAGCTACTGGACATTAATGGATCAAAGAAATTCATAAAACATAGCAAATACGGCAATGCGAAATAAAAGGCAGAATCTGTCAAAAACAGAACAGTCCGTAAAGACGAACCTGAAAGAGGCACTATACTTGTTCAAATGGAAAAACTCAAAACTACTGAAAGTTGCGTACATATCTGAGGATCACGCTCGTAATTTTGCAGATTTTTTCGAATTTTTTACAGAGACTTATGCCAGAATTCGTGCAATGCTGTTTCTGCGCAGCGATCCCAAATATAACATCAACTTCATAGAAACTTTACTTGGCACAAAAACATGATAAGGAGAGGTTGCTACAGTAGTAAACAACTTCCAAGACTCAAATATAAAACAAAAGTACTGTAGTAAAAACATGGGTTGTCTCCCATAAGCGCTTTTCTTTAACGCCTTTCAGCTAGGCGCAGAAAGTGCAAATCAAGTAACATCAAGAGTAGAAGCATCAACATCATAACTCGTTCTAATAATAGAATCAAAAGGCAACTTCATTCTCTTTCTAGGAAAGTGTTCCATACCTTTCTTGAGAGAAAATTGATATCTAATATTACCTTCCTTCATATCAATAACAGCACCAACGGTTCGAAGAAAAGGTCTTCCCAACACAATAGGACAAGATGCATTGCATTCGATATCCAAGACAACAAAATCAACGGGGACAAGGTTATTGTTAACCGTAATGCGCACATATCAATCCTCCCCAAAGGTTTCTTTTTAACATTATCGGCAAGATTAACATCCAAATAACAATTCTTCAATGGTGGCAAGTCAAGCATATCATAAATCTTTTTAGGCATAACAAAAATACTTGCACCAAGATCACATAAAGCATTACATTCAAATTCATTGAATTTCATTTTAATGATGGGCTCCCAACCATCTTCTAACTTTCTAGGAATAGAGGTTTCAAGTTTTAGTTTCTCTTCTCTAGCTTTTATGAGAGCATTTGTAATATGTTTTGTAAAGGCCAAATTTATAGCACTAGCATTAGGACTTTTAGCAAGTTTTTGTAAGAACTTTATAACTTCAGAGATGTGGCAATCATCAAAATCTAAATCATTATGAGCTACAGCAATGGGATCATTGTCCCCAAGGTTGGAAAAAATTTCAGCAGTTTTATCACAAGTGGTTTCAGCAGTTTTAGCAATTTCAGGCAGTTTTGTACGCTTTGCACTAGGAGTAGAAACATTGCCAACACCAATTATTTTACCATTGATAGTAGGAGGTGCAGCAACATGTGAATCATTATCATTACTAATGGTGGTAATAGTCCAGACTTTAGCTACATTATTCTCTTTAGCTAGTTTTTCATTTTCTTCTCTATCCCACCTAGCACGCAATTCAGCCATTAATCTTATATTCTCATTAATTCTAACTTGGATGGCATTTTCTGTAGTAGTAATCTTATTATCAATATCATTATTAGGCATAACTTTCAATTTTAATAGATCAACATCAGAGGCAAGTCTATCAACTCTAGAAGCAATAATATCAATTTTATCAAGCTTTTCCTCAACAGATTTGTTAAAAGCAGTTTGTGTACTAATAAATTCTTTAAGCATGGCTTCAAGACCAGGGGTACACTCCTATTATTATTGTAATAATTCCCATAAGAATTACCATAACCATTACCATTAGCAGAAGGATATGGCCTATAGTTATTACCAGAATTGTTCCTATAAGCATTGTTGTTGAAATTATTATTTTTAATGAAATTCACATCAACATTTTCTTCTTGAGCAACCAATGAAGCTAAAGGAACATTATTTGGATCAACATTAGATCTACCATTCACAAGCATAGACATAATCACATCAATCTTATCACTCAAGGAAGAGGTTTCTTCAACAGAATTTACCTTCTTACCTTGTGGAGCTCTTTCCGTGTGCCATTCAGAGTAATTTATCATCATATCATCAAGAAGTTTTGTAGCCGCCCCCAAAGTGATGGACATAAAGGTACCTCCAGCAGCTGAATCCAATAAATTCCGCGAAGAAAAATTTAGTCCTGCATAGAAGGTTTGGATGATCATCCAAGTAGTCAGTCCATGGGTTGGGCAATTCTTTACCAAAGATTTCATTCTCTCCCATGCTTGAGCAACATGTTCAGTATCTAATTGCTTAAAATTCATTATGCTACTTCTCAAAGATATAATTTTAGCGGGAGGATAATATCTACCAATAAAAGCATCCTTACATTTAGTCCATGAATCAATACTATTCTTAGGCAAAGATAGCAACCAATCTTTAGCTCTTCCTCTTAACGAGAAAGGAAAAAATTTCAATTTGATAATATCACCATCTACATCCTTATACTTTTGCATTTCACAAAGTTCAACAAAATTATTAAGATGGGCAGCAGCATCATCAGAACTAACACCAGAAAATTGCTCTCTCATAACAAGGTTCAGTAAAGCAGGTTTAATTTCAAAGAATTCTGCTGTAGTAGCAGGTGGAGCAATAGGTGTGCATAGGAAATCATTATTATTTGTGTTTGTGAAGTCACACAACTTAGTATTTTCAGGGGTATTCATTTTAGCAAAATAAAGCAAACTAGATAAAGTAAATGCAAGTAACTAATTTTTTGTGTGTTTTTGATATAGAGAGCAAGACAGTAAATAAAGTAAAACTAGCAACTAATTTTTTTGTGTTTTGTTTAGGTGCAGCAAACAAAGTAGTAAATAAAATAAAGCAAGACAAAAACAAAGTAAAGAGATTGAGAAGTGGAGACTCCCCTTGCAGCGTGTCTTGATCTCCCGGCAACGGCGCCAGAAAAAGAGCTTGATGGCGTGTAACTCACACGTTCGTTGGGAACCCCAAGAGGAAGGTATGATGCACACAGCAGCAAGTTTTCCCTCAGAAAGAAACCAAGGTTTATCGAACCGGGAGGAGCCAAGAAGCACGTTGAAGGTTGATGGCGGCGAAATGTAATGCGGCGCAACACCAGGGATTCCGCGCCAACGTGGAACCTGCACAACACAACCAAAGTACTTTGCCCCAACGAAACAGTGAGGTTGTCAATCTCACCGGCTTGCTGTAACAAAGGATTAACCGTATTGTGTGGAAGATGATTGTTTGCGAAGAAAATAGTAAAGAACAATTGCAGTAGATTGTATGCGATGTAAAGAATAGGACCGGGGTCCACAGTTCACTAGAGGTGTCTCTCCCATAAGATAAAAGCATGTTGGGTGAACAAATTACAGTCGGGCAATTGACAAATAGAAAAGGCATAACAATGCATATACATGATATGATAAATATAGTGAGATTTAATTGGGCATTACGACAAAGTACATAGACCGCCATCCAACTGCATCTATGCCTAAAAAGTCCACCTTCAGGTTATCATCCGAACCCCTTCCAGTATTAAGTTGCAAGCAACAGACAATTGCATTAAGTATGGTGCGTAATGTAATCAACAACTACATCCTTAGACATAGCATCAATGTTTTATCCCTAGTGGCAACAGCACATCCACAACCTTAGAACTTTCTGTCACTGTCCCAGATTTAATGGAGGCATGAACCCACTATCGAGCATAAATACTCCCTCTTGGAGTTAAGAGCAAAAACTTGGCCAGAGCCTCTACTAATAACGGAGAGCATGCAAGATCATAAACAACACATAGGTAATAGATTGATAATCACCATAACATAGTATTCTCTATCCATCGGATCCCGACAAACACAACATATAGTATTACAGATAGATGATCTTGATCATGTTAGGCAGCCCACAAGATCCAACAATGAAGCACATAGGAGAAGACACCATCTAGCTCTTTTATGGACCCATAGTCAGGGTGAACTACTCACTCATCACTCCGGAGGCAATCATGGCGATGAAGAGTCCTCAGGGAGATGATTCCCCTCTCAGGCAGGGTGCCGGAGCGATCTCCTCCCCCGAGATGGGATTGGCGGCGGTCTCGGAAGGTTTCCGCTCTCGCTCAGAGGGTTTCGCAACGAAGACTTTAAGTAGGCGGCAACGCGGGGGCCACAGAGGGCCCCACACACTAGGGCAGCGGCCCAGGGCAGGCCGCGCCACCCTAGTGTGGCGGTGCCTCGTGGCCCCACTTCCTTTCCCCTCGGTCTTCGGAAGCTTCGTGAAAAATAGGACCCTGGGCGTTGATTTCGTCCTATTCCGAGAATATTTCCTTACTAGGATTTTTGAAACCAAAAACAGCAGAACAACAACTGGCTCTTCGGCATCTTGTTAATAGGTTAGTGCCGGAAAATGCATAAATACGACATATAATGTATATAAAACATGTAGATATCATCAATAATGTAGCATGGAACATAAGAAATTATCGATACGTTGGAGACGTATCAGTCATCTCCATGTTTCCTTGTAGATCCGAGAAGTTTGAGCGAGAAGAATCGCTATGCGGAGTGAACTCGTAGGAGCCGAATCGGACCGGACCTCCCAGAGTTGGTGATGGCGGTGCCGATGAAGATGTCGATGACATGATCGGATCTGCCGATGACCGATCTTGCGCAGCGGGTTTCCACAGACGGCGCCAATTGTCGAGGGTGCTCCTCGCCAATGCCCTCCGATAGGGGCTTAGGGTTGATGGAATCCTGCAAGCTGACACGAGACATCGGTACATAGACAAGCGGGGAAGCGATTTACTCGGGTTCGGGGCCCTCGATGAGGTAAAACCCTTACGTGCCTGTCTGTTCTTGATTATGAAGACAATGGGTTACAATGGGGTGCCGAATAGTTCGGCTGAGATCTCGTCGAGATGGCTAAGTACTAGGGTAACCTAGGTCTAAGCTTCTGTTGGCTAAGTTTGCTAAGATTGATTGTGTCCCTCGACAGCCCCCCTCCTGGCCTTTATATAGGAGGCCAGGTCTCGAGAGATCTAATCGAGTACGAGTAGGTTTACAGTAGATCTATTTCTAATCTTTCCTTGTTCGGCTTCTTCCGTGTCTTGTACTTCAAGTAATCCTCCGCCGCACCGTCCTAGTGGCCCATCTTGCCATCGGGTACCTTCATGGGCCTCCATCTAAACCGTATAGGGTAGTGCAATATTGGTTACCCGGAGGGTAATGCCCACGTCACTAATGATAAATATATCCACTAGTTGTGCTACTTTCTTCTTGTATGCTTAGCAGGACATGCTGCTATGCATGTAGCTCCCCTGGGTGAGCACAATCTTCAGATAATCATTCTTCATTCACAAATTGATTTCATTGAGTATGCTACTTATTGGCCATGCTTCGATTATGCTTCCTTCAAATGGTGGATGTGCTTCCTCCAGATGCCACCAGCAGATAGTGGCATTGCTTCCGACCCAGACGTTTGGAATTGGGTGCAAGCCTACATTACTAAAAGTTTAAAAATGTTATTTAAAAAATTTCAAAAAAATGTGAACTAAATTTTTGCATGTACATATTATGTTGATACTTACTCGTGTAAGTTTTCACGAAAAAATACCATTGTGTGTGGCCTGCATAAAAATGACAAAATGTCCAAATGAGAATAGTGAACAGGAATTTGTACTATTCACAGGAATAGGAATTTGCATTTTGTCATTTTTGTGTAGGTCACATACAATGGTATTTTTCCGTGAAAACACACACGAGTAAGTATCAACATAGTATATACATGCAAAATTTTACTTCACATTTTTTGAAACTTTTAAATAGCATTATTTTAAACTTTACGTAAGCAGTCTTGTATACCTAGGTTCCATTCAAACATTTCCGCATTGCTTCCTTCTAATGTTTAATTAATGTGCTTCACTCAGATAGAAATCCTGGATCTTGCTTGTCAGGCTTACTGCTACATCTCGATGGTCCAACGGGTTACAGCGACATGGACGGAGCGACGGTCCAACATGGATGCATAGCCGAATGCCTAGTCGATGGTGAAGCAGTCAGTTCAGGAGATTAATCAGAACGGATTACATGGATTAAAGTGGAGAAGATATGAGCAGATTGGGACCTATAGCTCACTCGCAATTACCTTCTCGGCTTCTCCTGATTTGTGTTGTCGATCAAGGGATAGAGACATCAAGGGCGAGCAGCGGAAGCATCCTCCAAGCCGCTGCTAATCCATCAAGGAGAGACATTGTAGCCTGGTCGGCCCTGGGCTAAGCCGCCACCCAACCTACTGTGTTGGTCGCTGGCAATCAGTGATTTCTCAACGATGATTTAGTGATTTACCGCAGCGGAACGGCATCGGTTCCGGTGCAGGACTCGATACAGGTTGAGGCGCAGGTCCCGGCGGGGATGGGTGGGCGCGGCATGGTGGAGGAGTGGCGCCATGGCGGAGAGAACAGAGTCGAGTCGTCGGTGGCGATTTGGCGAGACATCGAGCGATTAGGAGCTAAATTACCGGATACAGTTAGCAATTGTGCGGGGATAACGGGCCAGCTTTTCCCATTAATGTGAGAAGCAATCTGCTTTGCGAGCCATACGATGCATTACAGATGAACGGCAGCTAGTCGGTCCGATGTTTTGTTTCCGTCGGATCACGATGCAGAGTGTTTACCTAGAATCAAACAAGCTTTCACTTTTCAAGTGATCTTTGCACTTTGAGGGCCTCCTTCGCTCCTAGGGAGGCGGCTCGAAAACCCTACCGGCCGCCGCTCCCCACTCCCCTGCCGCCGCGGCGTGCGTCGCTGGGAAAAGGCTGAATGGCGGCCGGTGGCGGCCTAGTTCTCTGCAGCAGGTGCCGGGAGCTCGGTGGCGTGTGCGGCCCCGCGCGTCGTGTCGCCTTGGCGAGGCCCTGTTCCCCGCCGGGCTGTGCTCGCGGTCGACGCCGGTCGTCCTTCGGTTCCGGCGCCCGCTTGCTCGTGGGGGTGTTCACGATGGCGGCTGTCGCCTGCGGGGAGAGATTGTGCACGCTGGTGCCGCCCGGCACGAGGGCGGCTCCAGTGAGACGGAGATGGGGCGGCCCTGGTCTCTCATCGTCTGGCGGGTGACGGCGGTCGCAGCCCAGATCGATGGTGGTGCTCTTCCTGCCCTCGGTGGGTGGCGCCTGGCCTCGGCGTGCGGCCGCTCTTGGTGGTGGGCGGCCTTGCCTTGGTATCTTGGGGAATCGCGTGGTGTTGTTTGGTGCCCCAGGTGCTTCGTGTGCTATTCGCCTTGGGTTCCGGGCAGAAGCTCGCCGGCGTGTGGCAGCTAGCGGCGGCCTGATGTGTGCGGCCATTAGTGGTCGGTGGTGTGCTCTCGGGTGGTTGCGAGGGTCGTTCCTCTTTATCTCAGCCATGATCCTGCGGCGGAGTGCGCTGGGGATGGCGGGTGTCGTGGCCCGCGGATGGCGACCATGGTGGCGATGTGCTCCCTATGTGGGGAGCCATCGTGGCTAGGTATTGAGCCTGTCTCGCCATTAGTTGCGAGGGGAGATGTTTTCCTCTGTACTAGTGTGCCCTATGGTCTGCGAGATGGCGGCCATGGGTGCGGTTCCCCTCGATGCGAGGCGAGCCGTGGCAGTGGTGGTGGTGACTTCTCCTTGCCTAGTTGCTTGGCTCTTGTGTCGGGTTCTTGTCGGATCTCTATGGCGTCTCCGGCGCAGGTGGTCTTCTCTCATGCTCTCGGCTAGCCCACCCTTCGGGTATATCGAACCTAGTGGGGTTGGGGTTGCCCTCGGTGGTGCTCTGCGTTTCGACTACGGTGGCGACCCCAGCGTGCGGTGAGGGTCTTCCATGCGATTGTGCTCTATGGTGTGTCTCTGCGATGCGTGCTTCGACTCGGCATGTGGCACACGGGCGTCGTGGCGTCATCTCGGCCGCATGCAACCTTTCGGTCACATCACGACATAGGTGGTGTCAACGCGTCGTGTGGCCTCGGATGCGCGTTTCCTTTCGACTACGTCGACGGTGCGGTGTCGTGGCTGGTCTCGGCTGACCAAGGCCGTTCGATTCTTGTAACATCCCAAGTTTTCAAATCAATAAAGAGACCAATTTCCATTATTCAAAATTTGGAACCAACAAAAACTTAAATTTAATTATATGATGTGCATAGTGTTCAAGCATGAGGGATTGTGATTTTTCCATGATGATTGGTTTGAAGTGTTCATCATGTTTCTAAACCCTAACCTTGTCAATTTGAATCAAAGGGAAACAAATAAAAAGAAAGGAAAATAAAATAAAATTTGCATCACATATGAGCCTATGGCCATTTTTGCCAAATCTCAACCTAGGCCATTTCACCTTGTGTAAATGGTTGGAAACATTACTAAACTCAAAATACCACCATTTGAATCAAAGAAATGCAAAACAAATCAAAAGAAATAGCAAAACCCACTCACATATGATAATAGTCAAATCTGACTTTTATATCGGGGTACCTACTTTGACCCCCGTATTAAGACATTTTTAAACTAAACCCTCTCAACTCTTTGCACCTCATCCAAGAGCACATCAAGGTGAACACATTTGGTGTTGACCAACTATACAAACTCTTGTTCAATTGCTTAATATAGGAATGCAAAGTTGCAACATCAAAACAGAATTAAGATCACATTCAATTTGGATTTCACCAAATCACTTTCATTTTGCAAACCAATACCACCAATAGAAGCCAAACATTATTTGAATCACATCCATGCAAAAGTTTGGCAAAATTCAAATTCAAATCTCATGCGGCCATTTCATCAAACACTTGGTGAGCATGAATCTGGTTTGAGCACACACCCTTTTATCCTTTGGATTTTTGCCTAAACGAGAGATCAATTGTGATCATTACTCCTCCTTCACCCCCTGGACCAAACCATGCACTTGCAAGCAATGATCAAAGTAAAGATTGGACCAAACCTTGCCATGTCGTGTACCATGCCACTCCACCATGCCACTCATCACCCTGCCCTCTCTTCTCGCCTCAACCATGTCCTGGAGACTCCCTCTCTCCACGATCATGACCACGCCAGCCCTTGGCCAAGGAGACGCGCCACCCAGCCCCGTACACGCCCCGGATCGCCCGGTGATGCCGGCGCGTGCGCTTCTGCGCACGGACGCGCCCGAGCTCGAGCTCGCCCGTCGCATCATCCTCCCTTGACCTGCGCCTGCCGAGCATCACCACGACACCGGCAACACGCCCGGACATGCCCGCTCACTCCCCCGTGCCACTGTCGCCATCGTCCTCGTCGCGACTTCCGTCGAACCGGTGGCACGACGAGCAGCCGCCCGAGCCATCCCGTCCACCTTTTACGCCATCAAGCCATCCGATCGCCATGATGCTAGTAACCCACGCCGTCCTCGCGTTGCCCCCGCAGCCAGAGTCGTCGCCATGAACGCCACCGTGAACCCCCGCGGCACCCCTCGCCCGCTATAAATAGAGCACTCCCCGCTCCAATTCTTCACACCAATCTCCTCCTATCCTCTCCACTGAGCCTCCTCGAGCATTCCCTTGTCCCAATTTAGACCACCGTGCCCCAATTCGTCGCCGGAGTACCGCGGAGCCGCCGCACAAAGACGAAGCTAGGAGCCACCCCGGGAGACCCCGCCGGTACCGGAGCTCCGCGTCGTCGACAACCTCGCCGCGACACCTCGCCGATGATCGCCGGACCTCCGGTGGTCGCCGACCCCCTAGTGCTTGGACGCGTTGAGTTGTGCTCGTCGTCGACGACGACGAGCGTGAGCCTCGATCGTCGTCTAATCCTACGGCCACCTTTGATCTATACCGTTTCGGCGTTTATTAGCCGCTGACGTGTGGGACCCTTTGTCAAGCCCGTGCGCGCGAGACGGCGTTCTTGGGCCGACCTGTTATTCCTTTTCTCTACGGCCCATTTAGTTTTCCCGCGAGCCCACGATTTCAAATTCGAATAAATTCATTTATCTGAAATTCAATACTGATGCAATGTTCAAAATTAAATAGAACAATATCTACTGAGCCAAAAATTATGAATTAAATATTGTTGGAAAGCTTAGGAAATTATCTAGCCAACTACACTGGTCTCAACCCTAGATTTGTTATAGAACAAATGCAATGAAAATAACAAGGCAGTACCTTTTCAAACTTCAAACATTTATTAAAAATCAACCATAAATTATTTTGAGTTGATTCCAACTCTCAAAAATCACATTTCATATTGTCTATCTGAATATGTAAAAATATGACATAGTTGTTTCATATGATCATGGGCTAGAGCAAAATAATGGCTATGTGGCCATTTCTAGTCCATTTAAATTACCCAAATTTATTTATTAAATAGTATGAGAGGTATTCTCTCATTTAAATCTTGTCCCAAGTAACTCAATATGAGGTAATGACCTTGGTCTATAGAACCTCATATTTAATTACTTGGTGATATTAAATTGTTCCAAGTAGTATTTAAATTGTATGAGATATAGTATCTCATTTAAATCCATTTCTCAAATGGATGAATATGAAGTGTTGACCTTGGTCAACATGTGTTCATACTTTATTATTTGAGGATATTAAATCTTAGTAATATTCAATGAGAGGAAATTATTTCTCAAAGGAAATAAATAGAAACCCTAGTAAATATTTCAATGAGAGGAAATTATTTTTCTTAAAAAGAAAACAAAGCCAACCACAATATTAAGAATGGTGATGCTAGATTAGCTTGTGTGAGCCACTTGATTGTTAAGTACTTAAGTATTGCTTGGTGATTGTATACCTCGTATCCGTTTATAGACGCTAGTACCGAAGGCTTCGAAGAGGAGGAGGTCTTCTACGAGGAAGAAGAAGAAAACTTTGATCACTGTACCAATCAAGGCAAGCTATACTCTTGCAAGCTACCCTAATGCAAGCTCTACTAGAGCAAGGCACCATTGCAATGTTATTTTGTGTTTAAGGATTCCCATCCCAAGTTTTTATATTGCAAGCTTTTGCTTTGGTCATCAAAGATTATTTTGTTCTAGTTAACTTGGTCTAGATATGGAGTATTACAAGAGCATCAAATTTAGCCTAGAGAGCTACAAGTTAGTTAGCACCCCTCATGACTAGTTGCTAGTGCTAAAACTAAAATTGACTACTCTAGATGGGAACATGTGAATCAAATGACTTTGAAAACCTTGGAATGATGAGTCATTCTGTTGAAAGATTTTGAAGGTGAATATGACTTGAATGACATGGTGAATTTGACAAAAACTGATGATTGGGTTCGGATGTGATACCATTCCAATTTTAGAGTACCCCCACAATACCTGATTATGGGTAGGGCTTAACTGAAATTTATCTTAGTATGGGTTCCCTCTAAACAAGCGTCATAGGGGTTATGCCGAGGCTGCCTCCGTGAAATGTGAAATGACGTGAAAATGAGGTGAATGTCCTACCCAAGCCCTGTGCAGTTCCCAGGATAGCAGATTGCTATCACTGGGAGGCCAAGCTCATGGGGGAGGTGCCTATACTAGGGTATGTAAGTGAAAGGTTAATGGTTGATGATCCGCATACTGAGTATGATTATTTAGGGCTATCCCTGACGGATGTAATCAAAAGTTGTGGCACAAGTGTACAATCTCTGCAGAGTGTTAAACATATTCGAATAGCCATGCCCACGGTCATGGACGATTAGATGGCCATACTGTTCCGTTGTCAGATATTTTATAAAAATGAATGGTGAATTGAAAGGTGAATTTGACTTGATCACAACGAGTTGTGGGAATGACACTAATGTTCCCACTTGAGTTAAGTTAGGCAAATGAAGAGTCTTTTATTACTAAGTGCTTATGAAATAAAACTGGCTTTAGGCAAATAAACCTAGAGCTTAGAACCCCCTTACTATAGTGATAAGTGCTTACACTAGTATTAGTTTGCGAGTACTTTAAAGTACTCATGGCTGTGTCCCTGGCTATTCAAATGGCCAGACTATGAAGAGGAGCAACGTGTCGGGATGATGGACAGCGGGGACGTCTACGATAACTAGGATCGTCTCCTGACGTCAAGCGTTGCCTGTGGAATAGATGGACCTCTACTACTTCGCTTCCGCTATGTGTTTTGTATGTTGATCTGTAGATCAACTGTTGTTGAATATTGGATCATGTGATCCCTTGATGTAAGACAATTATGGTTTGTAATGAATGATGTTCTATGATATCAATCTGTTATGTCTCGCAAAAACAATCTTCCTGGGATTGCGATGTATGGCATAATAGGCATCGGACTTAAAAATCGGGTGTTGACAATTACTCTAGTGTGGCATCAAGGTGGGTTATCTCTCCCGCTGACACGTCCTGCTTGCTCTTCCTTGTGATCGTTGTGCTTGCGCCGTGGGTTTTCCCATCTATCAATAGCTGTCTCAAGGTTTCTCGGTGGCCTCCTTGTCTCTCATGCTCTTTGTGTTGTTGGGTGTGTGTGTTTTTCCTTTATTTCTCTCCCTCTGTTGCCCCCTATAAACTCGAGTTCATTTGAAATATATTCGGTGGGGACTCGTTCCCGCCCTCCCAAAATTTTAAAAAACTCAAATCCTTACGATTTTTTCTATGGTGCTTGCACAAGATTTCATAGAAAATATAACATTCACTCAAGAGTCCATCGTTTTCCGTGATAGGATCAAACTTTCTTTGCATATGAAACCCACTAAAATTGAACCGGACGTGCCATCACAATATTGCATTGTTCATATTCCCACGCTTAGAATTCTGCAAATCAGGTGCAAGAAGATCGCCGACACTTCTTTCGTCAAAGAAAATGGATTTGCCAATGGGGAGCTATTATCCTTGACTCGCAAGGGAAGATGGTAGCTTGGAGCCCCATTGCTAGTTGTATCTTGTTTAGTTGAGGAAGTGGAAGCGCCGCAACCTTGGAAGGTAGTCGACGGGCATCAACGTCAACCAATGACCATCCTGGACTGTGATTCTGCGTATGTCATTGATGGCCGCATGCTTAAGTCCAAGGATAGATCAAATCAAGCCTCACTATCAGAGACGTCTGATTGTTGAATCAATCCCAACTCGAAGTTCGAAAGATTTCTAGAAGTACAAATGAATGTAATGGTGGGTTGCATGCTTCGGCTCCCGCGTGTGCCGGAACATGTGCATCAATGTAATGGAGTCGATTGTGTTTAATTAGATGGAACCGATTGTGTTAAATTATTACCAAAACTGATTTAAAGGACTAGTAGTTAAAGCTTGGTCAAGCTGAGAAGAGGTAAACACATCCTAGACGGTGGCAAGAAAAAATTATATATTTTAGGAAAATAGCTAAGGGGTGGAGTGCAAATCTAGATGCACTAGGAAACATAAAAAATCTCGATGGAAGAATATGATATCCTTGACATCAAAGCTGAAACTAATGCCTCTCCCCTGAGGAAAGGAATAGACTAGGTGCAATTTATAGAGAGCTAAATACTTTTAGATCATTGAAGAGATTAAGGCCAAGCAGAGATCTAGAGATATGTTTATAGTAGAAGAATATAGAAATACTTATTTGCATGCTATTGCTAATCAAAGGAGGAGAAAGAAAATAATTCATGTATCAGATGGACCTGATGGCCCACTTAGTGAAACAAAATACATGCTTAAAGTTGCTTCTAACTTCTATGAAGACCTTTTTGGTTGGGAAGCTAAACCCAACGTTCATTTACACCGATGAAATGATTGCAACCTAAGAAAATGAAGGTTTAGAGAAAAGATTTTCTAAGAATGAGATAAAAAAACAGTTTTGGATCTTATGTTGGTGGTGGGGGGCATAGTCACGATGGTATTCCTTTCCTTTTCTATCAAAAGTTCTGGATATCATCAAAGTAGATCTGGTAGAGATGTTTAATGGGTGGTTTGATGGGAATTTGGACATTTATAGTGAACTTTGCCATGATTACCTTAATACATAAGGAGGAGGATGCTAGGAGTATGAAGAAATTTAGACCTATTAGTCTTATTAGCGTAGTTTCAAAATCATTACTAAAACTGTGACCAATAGATATTCCTTGGTTATTGATAGAGTGATTTCTCCTTTCTTAGAGGTAGATTTATTTTGGAAAGTGTGGTGACAGCTCATGAGGTTTTGCATGATATTCATACGAAGAAGTCCCAGGGGTTAGTTTTGAAATTTATTATGAGAAATCTTACGATAAAGTGAATTTAGACTTCCTCTTTGAAGTTCTAGAAAAGAGAGGTTTTGGTTCCCTTTTCATTAGACTCATTGCAGATTACCCAAGGAGGTTTTATAGGAGTTAGAATAAATGAAGTTGAGGGAGATTTCTTCCTCACTAGTAAAGGAGCTTAGACAAGGTGACCCATTAGCACCTTTGCTTTTCAATAAAGTGGTATATGTTTATTCCAAAATGCTCATGAAGGGATGTGAAGCTGGTTTTATTAGAGGACTTTGTTATGATTTCATTCCTGGGGTGTTGTAAGTCGCAATATGCGAGATGGCACCCTTCGTTTTTTGGAAAAGGATGAAAGAATTGCTATTAATTTTAAATGGATTCTCACTTGCTTTGAGCAGCTCTCGGGCATGAGAATAAACTATCATAAAAGTGAGTTGCTAGGAATTAATATAGATATCTCTGGTCTTCTTTATTTTCTAGATATTTTTTAGTGTGTGCATGGAAATTTCCCTATTAAGTACTTGGGCCTTCCCCTGCATTTTGAGAAATTGAAAGAGAGGATTTGCAACCTCTAGTTGATAGTTTCGCAAAAGTATGTCTAGATGGAGAGGAAAACTTCTTTCTCTAGAAGCTAAAGGATTCTGATCCGAGATAGTGCTAGCTAGTATTCCCATTTATATGTTATCCATCTTTAAATTCCCTAAATGGTCTTTAAATTTGATTAAGAAATATTAAAAATTGTCTCTCGAGTGATGTAGAGGGGAATAGGAAAATCCATTTGGCCAACTGGCCTTCTATATGTCGAGAAGGAGTTTGGAGGCCTAGGCATTTCTAACCTCAAGATTTGAATACTTGCCTCTTAGGTTCTTGGATTAAGAGTTATATCCAACTAGAAGAGAAGTTGTGGAGAAAAGTGATAGATGCTAAGTATAATACTAGAAATCCAAACATTCTTTGTTGCCAAGATATTCACCCCTCTATTTTCTGGAAAGGGGTGATGTTCGCGGCTGTTAAATTTGGATAAAAGTGCCATGTAGGAGAAGGTAAATCTATTCGTTTCTAGGAAGACATTTGGTTTGGAAATATCCCTTTAGCAACATAGTTCTTTGATATCTACTTTATAGTTAACCAACAAACTAAAACTATTGTTGAGCTTTGGGATGGTAATCAACTTAGATGCACATTTAGAAGAACCTTCTCGAAGATTTGATGATCCAATGGCATGAGGTTCTTGCCATTCTGGGTCATCTGTCTTATTTGATCAGGAGGACCAGATGATCTAGATGTATGAGTCCAATGGGGTTTATTCATCCAAATATTTATATGCTTTAGTTAACTTTAGAGGTGTTAAACACATTTACTTTCTTTGTTGGAAGTTGAAATTTCCCCCTAGGATCCAGATTTTTTGTGGTTACTTCTGAGAACAAAATGTGACCAGGGACAACTTGAGGCACAAAGGTATCCCAAAACCTCTAGAATGTAGCTTATTGTCGGTGTAATGGGATCAAGGGTCCCAACGATTACGCAGCAGCGCGCGGACTCCAGCCTATGGCGCCCTAGTCTCGATCCGGATGAGCAAGTCGGTATGTACCACGGTAAAACATGTGTAACTATGCTAAGATTTACCCTTTGACATAGGCACCCATGTGCGGACAAGCTCTATCGGACATACGTGAATCGGGACGAATGGACAAGTCAAGGAGAACATGACAAGCTCAGCAAGGAGCTGCCCACGGCCTCCTTCTAGGGATGCACCGGAAGAGGGGCTGAGGACAAGGAAGCGAGGCAGCCAGGCTAAGGCGTGGTACGGGCCGCCCGGGAGACTTGGGAACCTCTCTCCTTGGCTAGGTGTGGCCAAGGAGCGGGGGCCTGACGACACGCCACCACTGCGTGGGAACATGCGAGGCGCATGCACCCTGTGCGTCATCATGGCGCGGACCAACGAGGCCTGGTGAAAGAGCAAAGTCTCTATATATTGTTTTATGTGTTTGATAACAACACTCGAATATATTTCACCGTGTGCATAGTTGCTTTGAAGATTTGTAGGTACACGGTGTTCTCGTTAAACACCTCAAGATCGGAATAACCAAGATCGTAGTTGATAGGTTTTCTGGTTTTGTATGTGTGTCGCGAGTCGACGTGGTTGGAGAGGTGAAGAAGAAACGGGTTTCAACAAAACCGTAGTACTAGTACTAAGAGCGGTAGTACCGCTACCGCCTTCAACACCAGGTACACGTCAGCCTAGAACCTTGTGGCGGTAATACCGCTCCCTTTGAACCGGTATGACCGGTCGAGTGCGCCAGCGTCTGAGCTTTTCGGGGAAAACTCACGAGTGCTTGGTACCTTGACGTTACCGGACCAGCACTACCGCTTGAGTCACTGGTGATGGTGAAACACGGTAGTTCGACCAGGTACCGGTTAGGTACCGGTTAAGAAAACACGTGCGGAACCTCCGACCAGGTACCGCAATGGTACCGGGCTGGAGTCGGGCTCACGAGATGATTCCGGCAACTTGCCGGTACCAACACCCGGTATTACCGATTCGCCCACGTGTCCTTCGCCGAAGGGCCGAGTGTACCCTAAGGCGGTAGTACCGCTTCACAAGCGGTAGTGCATTGGTGAACCTAAACATAACGGTTAGATTCGTGGATCCCATTCAACCAATCAAGCCCAAACTTTGAGGAGTGGTGGAGGAGATCGATCTATAGTTCCACCAAGAAAGCTTTCGCCAATCCCGCCTAATCCTTTGTGGATCTTGTAGCTAGGGTTCCTATTGTGGGATGTCTTGGAGATGAGCTCCTATGGAGGCTAGCTTGGTGTTGTGCTAGCCCCATAGGGTGTTGGGAGCCTCCGTTGTTGTGGAGCTCGCCCCAACCTCGTGTGAAGGAACCGCCGCCTCGATCGGCCTTGATAGTGGAGAGGTGAACACTCCTTTGTGGGGTTTTCATGAGGAACAAGGTAAAGCCTTGTGGATGTTGGCACCTTCGTGGTCCACACCTCCTCAAGACGTACTCCCTTTTGTTGGAGGAGCTGCCGGGAAACATATCGCGTCTCGTCTCGCTACCGTCCGCCGGTTGTTTCGTTTCATTCTTGCTCATAGCATGCTTTACCTTTTTCTTACATTGCGTCTATTAGGATCAATAGTTGCTAAAGTAGTCACCTTGTGCATTGCCTAAAACGAAAAGGCACTAAAATTAGTATATCGATCATTCACCCCCTCTAGTCGCACCACGATACATTCAATTGGTATCAGTGCAAGGTTCTCTACTCGGACTTACCGCCTAAGAGATGGCGAAAAGAGGCGCTTGGGGATGGAACCCTTCCCGTGAGCACCCGCTCCACCCTCAACCATAGCTAGCACTACGGCTACGTTGGATGACCTCAAGAAATTGGAGTCATCCATCTTAAGCCAAATGAAGGCTATGATGATGGAGTTAATTGCCCCAAAACCAAACCCCATCGCAGATCCTAAGGCAAGTATCGTGAGTTCTCCACCAATAGCTAATCCTTTCCTCTCTCTTGACTTTATCCCGCGAAAAGGACAAACAAAAGGAAGGGCTTGGGGAGACCGGCACTTCAACAAAGGGGAAGGATGAGACACCGGTTGCGGAACGTCTAGGGGGTTATCATGAGGTGCCACCACCAAGTGATTACACCATAAATGTTCCAATACCTATGCCACATATCTTGTCTCATGGTTCACCACCGCTACTTGAATCAAATAGCTTTGAAAATTGGCAATTTTTAATGCATTCCCATGTGCGTGGTCATCCATCGAGCTATGGCGCATCATCGAGGAAGATTTCTCACCACGAGAAAGAACTTCACAAGGAGGGATGTGGTCAATGACCAACTCAACGCCACCTCCTCACATGATCCACATGGCGGTATCACCCAAGGACCGTGCCCATTCGCACTCTCAAGACCGCCAAAGAAGCATGGGATAAACTCGACAAGCTCTTCCTCAGAATGAGCATGATGAGGACATCCCATCTATTGATACAACCGCTGTACCTACAGCCACACAAATACAAGGACCAATCACTCGAGCTCGTGCCAAACAACTTAACTATCAGGTACTTTCGTTTCTTGGAACTGTTCCTCATATACATGAGAATATGATGCTGCCTAAATCAGATATGTTTGTTACTCTTAGGAATGATGGACCTAGCATGGATGAGGAGAACAAGCATTGGAGCATGATCACACATGGAGGAGATGGCAGCAAGCACTTGAGGATTGAAGATGACGCCACAAGTGGAGATTTCAGGACTTTGAAGCCACCATAAGAAGAGATGAAGACATGGACGAAATATAGAGTTCTCCACTTCATAATTTCGTCCATAGCATAATATGGTGCTGCGTCACCTTTAGTTTTGGGCCAGGCCCATGTCATTTTCGCAGGAATTAAGTCAGCCACTTTTTAGAGTCCGTATTGAAGGGGAAAAGGCCTTCTAGGGTTTGGTTCGGCCACCATACGTATGGCTGGTCGAAACCCCACCTTTTCCTCCTTTAAATACCCCCATAGCCGTCACGTTTAGACTCGGATTTTGATTAGATTAAAAGTTAGCCATTTGCAACTCTCGTGTACTTCTTTTGAGGCCAACGCCCAGAACAAGACCGACTATTCGGAATCCCACCTTTTCAATAAAGCTTTCATCTATATCCGCAATATTCTGATTGCATTATTAGTTCTTACTTGTTCTCGATTTCAGGTAGGAATTAAGACCCTCGCTGGTCAGGCTGATCGTGCATCCGCAAGATCAGTAACTCCCGGAGATTGTCCTAGCGATTGCATTGGCGCACGAGCTTTGCACGTGTAGTCGGATCGTCAAGCACGAACTCCACCAACAAATCGAATTATCTTCATCTCATCGAAAGATCGGACACCTTTGCCCTATCAAGTGGTATCAGATTTCAGGTTGCTCGGTGAGATTTTACAGTTTTCGTAGTGTAGATTGCATCTGCCATCATACCCATAAACCACGAAAAAGCCAAAAAAATACAGTTAGGGTTTAGATCATATCGTCCCATAAACCCCCTGCCACGCCTTGCATTGTCTTTTCAGTTTTGCATAATTGAATTTGTGTCTGCATCTTCGTGTCGAGTTGTTGGTCTTAGCGTCTAGTTCCTTTAGAGTTTCGAGTTCTGGTCATATTAGTCACGCCGCCGCCGCCACTCGCACCATACGCAGATCACCGCCACCACCACCACCATATACTTCCGCCACTGCCATATGCCATATACACCCTGCCATATACTTCCGCCACTGCCATAAACACCCTGCCACATACATCCGTATCCACCATATACCCGTTTCCTACCGCGACACAGATTCGTGTTGTTTTTCTGCCGCGGTAGAGTCCGTGTAGACTAAGGTTTTCTTGTTTTTCCTTAATAGCTGTTACCTTCTAATTCCGTCTGTGCTGTAGAAAAAAATTTCCGTGAGATAAGTTTCGGCCGCCCGTAAAGAATTGGAAGGAGAGAAAAAAAGTCTGGAACCGCTCCGAAAAAAATTTCTGGCTACATTGGTTTTTCACCTTGGCGATCACTTTTCGCCACTGGCCGTTATAGCGACATTTTTTGGCGCCTGCGCGCTTTCCGGAGCACTTTCCAGAAATTTCGACAAAATTTTTTCTGAGGCTATACTGTTTTTAGACCTTGGGGATCAGTTTGAGACACTCGCCATCATAGTGATTTTTCACATCTCGGGTCGCCACATCATCGCCACCTCATCACTGCTAGTTGCTTGTGTGCCGCGCCGTGACCTCGTTAGTGTTCTAGGCTCGCGTCTCTAGTACGGTCTAGCCTAGGACCAGCACAGTACCGTTGTTGAGCATACTTTCAATACTGCATTGCTGTTTTGACAATTGCTGTTTTGCTACCATATTAGCCTTCCTACAGCTCTACATATTGTCTCCACGTGCACTGTGTCGACCCTGGTAATCGCTTTGGCAATCCTTGGTGACACTGATTCCTGCTGGTTGTACATCGCCTTCCTCCTGTTTGGTAAGAACTTGTAAGAGCTTTGTATTTTGCTTGACGAATTACGCGTGAACCACCATATTCCGTAGTTTGTAGGCATATACATTTGTGCTTTTTCTGTACTAACCATGACAGGCACAGAGTCGGCGAACGTTGACCCGGATAAGATGACGAATGCAGAGATGCATGCTCACTTCCTCCACCTTTTGGGCGGGCATACAACCGACGTGGATGGGCGCCTCGGTGATGTTGACGCCAAACTCACCGACGCGCTGGACAAGATCGATGGCCTCGAGGCAGCCTTCAACTCCAAGCTCGACGCCAAGTTCCAGGAGTTGTTGACTCGGTTACCGCCTCGCGCCAACGTGCAACGCCGCGCACGCCGCGTTCCTCGTGCGGATGTTCCGGCGGGTACCGCTCCTGCTGCAGCAGCCGCACATGATGCGCCTTCTGATGAAGGATACGAGGATTATGGAGGGAACGAGGATGAGCAAGTCGATGAGAACGCGCTGGATGACGAGGAGGTCCAACAACCTGCACCTGGTCGTCCACGGCAGCTGAACCGCCACGCTCGACCACCTCCACGGCCGGTACGTGATGATGATCATGTTGCTAAACTAAAATTGAATATTCCACCATTTGAGGGTAGATATAATCCTGATGCATATCTTACATGGGAATTGGAAGTAGAGCAACGCTTTGCATGTTTAAAATATCCTGATCACTTGCGTGTTAGTGCTGCTACTTGTGAGTTCACAGATTTTGCATCTATTTGGTGGTCTGAACATTGTAGAGTACACCATGCTAATATTCCTACTACTTGGGTTGGTTTAAAACTTGCTATGCGTACTCGTTTTGTTCCTCCACATTATCAACGTGATTTGCTGAAAAAATTGTCTCGCTTAGAGCAAGGATTATTATCAAGAATTGCAAACTGGCATGATTCGCTGTGGTATTGTAGAGGATAATGAGGCTATGCTTGCACGTTTCTTTGGTGGTTTGAATAAAGAGATTCAGCATATTTTAGATTATAAGGAGTACAATACTATTACTCGCTTGTTTCATCTTGCTTGCAAAGCTGAACGTGAAGTGCAGGATCGTCAACCACCATGGAGAAAAGCTAATGTTTCTGCAGGTCGTACATCGTCATGGACTCCGCGACAATCAGCGCCACAATCTCGTGGGACTACACCAGCACCTTCTACCTCCAAGTACACCGCGCCTGCATCACGAGCACCACCGGCTGCTACTCCACCACCATCTGCTGGTCCTCCTCGGAGTTCATCTTCGATGGCCTCCACGGGGAAGACGCGCGACATACAATGTCGCAAATGCTTGGGATTTGGACACATAGAGAAAGAATGCAGAACCAAGCGTGTGATGTTGGTGCGTGAAGATGGCGAATATGATTCTGCAAGTGACTTTGATGAAGATACATTGGCCCTTATTGCTGCACGTGATGGCGCCAATTCTGATTCTGAGAGAGAGATGGAGGTAATGGAAGCTGACACTGCTGATCAGTACAGGAGCTTAGTTGCACAGCGTGTGTTGAGCGTGCAATTGAGCAAAGCTGAGCATGATCAACGCCACAATCTGTTCCAAACAAGAGGCGTTGTCAAAGAGCGAGCTATAAGGATCATCATTGATGGAGGGAGCTGCAATAATCTGGCTAGCGTTGACATGGTGGAGAAGCTTTCTCTTCCTACAAGACAGCGCACACATCCATATTACATTCAATGGTTTGAGAGCTCTCGGAAGCTCAAGGTAACAAGAACTACACGTGTGCATTTTACTATTGGTACATATTCTGATTTTGTGGATTGTGATGTTGTACCTATGCAAGCTTGTTCTTTGTTACTTGGTAGACCTTGGCAATTTGATAGAGAATCTGTTCATAATGGTAAAACTAATCAGTATTCTCTTATGCATGATGGAAAGAAAATTGGTCTCAAACCTATGACTCCTGAACAAATACTAAAAGATGATCTTGCTAGAGCTAGTAGAGTAAAAAACGAGGAGAAACTTAAGAGTGAGAATCAGATTGTTGCTGCAGATTTTGTGCCACATAAGACTAATACTAAATCTGATTCAAACCATGCTACTGAAATTCATTTGAAAAATCCTTGTTTGCTTGCTAGCAAATCTGATATTGCTGAACTTGATGTGAACACTACTCAATGCTATGCTATTATTTGCAAAGAAGTTCTGTTTTCATTTGAGGATATGCCTCCTTCTTTGCCACCTGCGGTTGCTAACCTTTTGCAGGAGTTCATTGATGTGTTCCCACAAGATGTACCACCTGGACTACCACCTATCCGTGGGATAGAACACCAGATTGACTTGATTCCAGGTGCTTCGTTGCCCAACCGTGCGCCATATCGTACCAATCCTGAAGAGACCAAAGAGATTCAACGACAAATTCAGGTTCTCCAAGATAAAGGTTACATTCGTGAGTCTCTTAGCCCATGTGCTGTCCCTATTATCTTGGTACCTAAGAAGGATGGTTCTTCACGCCTGTGTACTGATTGTAGATCTATTAATAATATTACCATTCGTTACCGTCATCCTATACCTCGTTTAGATGATATGCTTGATGAATTGAGTGGTTCTATTATGTTCTCTAAAGTTGATTTGCGTAGTGGTTACCACCAGATTCGTATGCAATTAGGAGATGAATGGAAAACAGCGTTTAAAACTAAGTTCGGTTTATATGAGTGGTTAGTAATGCCTTTTGGTTTAACTAATGCACCTAGTACTTTCATGAGACTGATGAACGAAGTTTTACGTGCTTTTATTGGACGTTTTGTGGTGGTATACTTTGATGATATTCTGATTTATAGCAAATCTTTGGAGGAACATTTGGATCATTTACGTGCTGTTTTCAATGCTTTACGTGATGCACGTTTGTATGGTAATCTTGAGAAGTGCACTTTTTGCACCAATCGAGTTGCGTTTCTTGGCTATGTTGTTACTGCGCAGGGCATTGAAGTTGATCCAGCCAAGATTGAGGCAATTGAGAATTGGCCGCAGCCAAAGACGGTCACACAAGTGAGGAGTTTTCTTGGCCTCGCTGGTTTCTATAGGCGCTTTGTGAAAGATTTTGGATCCATTGCTGCGCCGCTGAATGAGCTTACAAAGAAGGATGTGCCCTTTGTGTGGGGCGATGCACAACAAGACGCCTTCATGATACTGAAAGATAAGTTAACACATGCTCCATTACTCCAACTTCCTGATTTCAATAAGACTTTTGAGCTTGAATGTGATGCTAGTGGAATTGGTTTAGGAGGTGTATTATTACAAGAGGGCAAACCAGTTGCATATTTTAGTGAGAAATTAAGTGGGCCTAGTCTGAACTATTCTACTTATGATAAAGAATTATATGCGCTGGTTCGGACATTACAAACTTGGCAACATTATTTATGGCCTAAAGAATTTGTTATACATTCTGATCATGAATCTTTGAAGCATATTCGTAGTCAAGCTAAGTTGAATCGCCGCCATGCAAAGTGGGTTGAGTTTATTGAGTCTTTTCCTTATGTTATCAAACACAAAAAGGGTAAAGATAATGTTATTGTTGATGCTTTGTCGCGCCGTTATACTATGTTATCTCAACTTGACTTCAAGATTTTTGGATTAGAAACCATAAAGGAACAATACTTGCATGATGCTGATTTTAAAGATGTGTTGCTGAATTGTAAAGATGGTAGAACATGGAACAAATTCGTCCTCAATGATGGATTTGTGTTCCGTGCTAACAAGCTATGCATCCCGGATAGTTCCGTTCGTCTTTTGTTGTTACAGGAGGCGCATGGAGGAGGATTGATGGGTCACTTTGGTGTGAAGAAGACGGAGGATGTACTTGCTGCACACTTCTTTTGGCCACGTATGCGTCGAGACGTTGAGAGATTTGTGGCACGCTGCACTACATGTCAAAAAGCTAAGTCTCGACTTAATCCACATGGTTTATATATGCCTCTTCTTGTTCCTAGTGTACCTTGGGAGGATATTTCTATGGATTTCGTTTTGGGTTTGCCTCGTACACAGAAGGGGAGGGATAGTATCTTTGTTGTTGTGGATAGGTTTTCTAAGATGGCACACTTTATTCCATGTCATAAAACTGATGATGCTACACATGTCGCTGATTTGTTCTTTCGCGAAATTGTGCGTTTACATGGTGTGCCAAATACTATTGTTTCTGATCGTGATACTAAGTTTCTTAGCCACTTTTGGAGATGTTTATGGGCTAAGTTGGGGACTAAATTGCTGTTTAGTACTACATGTCATCCCCAAACTGATGGACAAACTGAAGTAGTAAATAGAACATTGTCTACTATGTTGCGGGCTGTTTTGAAGAAGAACTTAAAATTGTGGGAAGAATGTTTACCTCATATTGAATTTGCTTACAATCGTTCGCTGCATTCTACTACTAAGATGTGCCCTTTTGAGATTGTGTATGGTTTTGTTCCACGTGCACCTATTGATTTATTGCCTTTACCATCTTCGGTGCACAATGATTTGGATGCTACACAACGTGCTGAATTGATATTAAAATTGCATGAGACTACTAAAGACAACATAGAACGCATGAATGCTAAGTATAAAATTGCTGGGGATAGAGGAAGAAAGCATGTTGTGTTTGATGTTGGTGATCTTGTTTGGTTGCATTTGCGCAAAGATCGTTTTCCTGCATTGCGCAAGTCTAAGTTAATGCCCCGTGCCGCTGGTCCTTTTAAGGTGTTAGAGAAAATAAATGATAATGCATATAAACTTGAGCTTCCTGCAGAATTGGGTCCGGTAAGTCCTACATTTAACATTGCAGATTTGAAGCCTTACTTTGGTGAAGAAGATGAGCTTGCGTCGAGGACGACTTCAATTCAAGAAGGGGGCATGATGAGGACATCCCATCTATTGATACAACCGCTGTACCTACAGCCACACAAATACAAGGACCAATCACTTGAGCTCGTGCCAAACAACTTAACTATCAGGTACTTTCGTTTCTTGGAACTATTCCTCATATACATGAGAATATGATGCTGCCTAAATCAGATATGTTTGTTACTCTTAGGAATGATGGACCTAGCATGGATGAGGAGAACAAGCATTGGAGCATGATCACACATGGAGGAGATGGCAGCAAGCACTTGAGGATTGAAGATGACGCCACAAGTGGAGATTTCAGGACTTTGAAGCCACCATAAGAAGAGATGAAGACATGGACGAAATATAGAGTTCTCCACTTCATAATTTCGTCCATAGCATAATATGGTGCTGCGTCACCTTTAGTTTTGGGCCAGGCCCATGTCATTTTCGCAGGAATTAAGTCAGCCACTTTTTAGAGTCCGTATTGAAGGGGAAAAGGCCTTCTAGGGTTTGGTTCGGCCACCATACGTATGGCTGGTCGAAACCCCACCTTTTCCTCCTTTAAATACCCCCATAGCCATCACGTTTAGACTCGGATTTTGATTAGATTAAAAGTTAGCCATTGCTGCAACTCTCGTGTACTTCTTTTGAGGCCAACGCCCAGAACAAGACCGACTATTCGGAATCCCACCTTTTCAATAAAGCTTTCATCTATATCCGCAATATTCTGATTGCATTATTAGTTCTTACTTGTTCTCGATTTCAGGTAGGAATTAAGACCCTCGCTGGTCAGGCTGATCGTGCATCCGCAAGATCGGTAACTCCCGGAGATTGTCCTAGCGATTGCATTGGCGCACGAGCGCACGTGTAGTCGGATCGTCAAGCACGAACTCCACCAACAAATCGAATTATCTTCATCTCATCGAAAAGATCGGACACCTTTGCCCTATCAGCATCCAGCTCTCATTTCGATGAAGTGAACAACACCAAGCCGACAACTTCGTCATGATGAAGGAGATCATGAAGACATGTGCAGTGTCTCACCGCTCTTGCATGCAACTAGGGTCCTTAGGGCCAAGTTTGTGGATGACCATTGGGTCAATAGAAAATTGTATAATGCTGCCGACAACGCCAGGCTGCGTGGGATATGCTCGAGGATCTTTGCACGTCGGAAGCGAGGAACGCGTCCGCGGCGACAAGCTGTGGACATGCCGCCGCGAGAGTACGACCGCCTACTTCAAGGAAGGAAAGAACGTCGAGGAGTTCGCGTTGCGCCTCACCACCATTCTCGCTGACCTGGAGATCCTCGGCGACCGGAAGATGAGCGCAAAGGGCGCGGGAAGTTCCTCAGCGTGCGCCCCCGTAAGTATCGACAAATGGCTTCATCAATCGAGTCTCTGTTGGATCTCAAACGGAATGTCCATCGAGGAGCTGTGCGGGAGGTTGCTTGTGGTGGAGGAAGAACGCTCTCGGCGGTGGCGCGAGGCGGGTCGGGGCAGCTGCTCCTCACCGAGGAGGTGGCGCTCGCGACGGGGAAACGGCGCGCCACCCACGACACGGGCGGCGGCGGCTGCGGCGGTGACAGCCCGCCAGAAGCAAGGAACCGCGGCAAGGGCACGATGACGGGCGCCTGGCTCGCGACACCCGGCGGCGCCAAACGCGGCGACGTTTGTCTCTACGCGGCAAGAAGGGGCCATTGGAGCCCAGATGTCGTAAGAAGAAGCGCGAGGAGGAAGCTCGCTCGCCAAGGAGAACGACGATGCTGATCCCGCGATGTTGCTCGCGTAAATCGAGCTCGACGCGCAGCCACACCACGCCAGCTCTGACGCAACCGTCTCACCGCCCTGCAGCGTGAGGTTGCGGCGGGCGGAGGGCACCCAGACGTGCGCTCGTGCTCCTCAGCGAGAGAAGGCCATGGTCATCCCTGGGCGTGCTGACGAACGGCCCGACGACGTGGTGCCTCGACAGCGCGTGAATCACGCGGCGAGTGATCGTGCGGCATTCTCAGCGCTCGACGAGACCATCTGTGCGTCGCTGGCGATGGCTCGGTGGTGCAAATCCAGGCGCGGCACCATGCGCGTTCTGCATCGACGGATGATGAGGACATCCCTACCTCACTACTACCTCCGTCACTACCAACTGAAGATGAACCTGCTCTGAAGCTCAAGTCCAATGAAGTTCGGATTGGACCAATTACAAGGGCTCGTGCGAAGCTACTTAAACAACAGGTGAACTTGTTTCTAAATGATACTTTGATTGATGAGAACTTTATACTGCCTAAGTCCTATTACTTATGTATCATCAGGTATCAAGAGGAGACGAGCATCGCACGAGGAGTAGAGGAGCAGCTGGACATGAAGACGGCGTGAAGATGGACGTGAAGTTGGACATGGAGCTGGACATGAAGATATCTCATGGAAGCGCGGGAGGAGCGGGAGGCATGCGCGGAAGGGAAGAAAAATCGAGCCGGTCCATGCGGTCGGACCGGCCTCGCGTCGCGCGCGCCGGTTACAACACCGGTCGGCCGGGCGCCTAACCGTCCAGCCCGGTTCCTGACGGTGACCATGCCTCGTACGGGGCCAACCGGAGAAGCTGTTTTGCGGGCTTTCCGGTTATAGCACCTGGTTGACCGGACCTTAGACCCGGCCAGCCCGGTCCCCAACCCGGTTGACGGTTCCCGGAACCCCGGACTTGTCAGTGTCTCGACAGTCCTGTCTGGGTCGGTTATTCGTACTTTTTGGACCTAGGAGTCATCCCAACTCTATATAAGTCCTAGGACGGAAAAGTCCGGTTTTGAACCTGGGTGCATGTGAACCCAGGTTGGAAATACATTTTCCAAATGTTAAGAGATTCTGAAATAAAATAATAGGGTACATACGCATGTTACTTGTGTGTGTAGAAAGTTTTCGCGGAGAAACCACTTTTTATTTCAGAATCTAAAAAAGACAAAATACGTCACATATATACTGCTATATAGCCCTGCAAAATTTCACTTTTTTGCCGAGACAAAATAAAAGGTTTTTTCGTCACGAAACTCATGTCCAGGGCACATATTTGAGATCATCTAGGAAATCATTTTGTGTTTCGATTTTTAAAACATGTTTTGACATCACAAACGGAACTTTTTAAAAAGTGGGTTCACATGCCCCCATGTTCCATATATGCGATCTCACAGGGGACGCCCCTGATTGCTAGACCACGTTTAAGATAAACCCTAGTTCTTAGTTGTTTGCTATGCAAAACTATTGAATACTACTCTCCAATTCGCATCGATCTGGAGTTTTACCCGCACCAATTCGTTTCGATCTGGTGTTTGTGCTACTGAAAGTTTGTGTGATCTGCTGTTCCATTGGGGATTAGAAGATTGCAATTTACCGCTTCGTGGTCGGCTACGTGCGCGAGTGTGTGGAGTTGCGAATATCTTGCGGGGTTGAGAGCTGTTGCATTGGCTACAGGAATCAATCGAGAGACTTCGTCGGCGTCATACAAGTTATCTACACCATATCATCGATTCCCTCCGCTGCATTCATCCATTGTGTTCATCACCACCGTCGCTTACTGAGAAGATCGGGCAACCCCTTATCATCTTGGTATCAGATTTCAGCGTTTCCTCGGTAAGCCATCCACAATCCACCCCATAGTTGAGTTGTGAGTGTTTCCTATCTAGACAGAAAAAGCCAAAAAAATTAGGGTTAGGGTTTGCCATAGCCATAGCTTGCACTAATTTCGAGTTTTAGTTGCTTTTCGTAGTTGTTTTTGCGTAACTTTGTCTTTCATCTAGTATTTTAGGGTTTGAGTTTACTCTATCATCTTGTGTTACTTTGTCGTCTAGTGTCAGTTTTTGTTACTCCGAGTCCACATAGCGTACAGTGTGCTTGTTCCCAACCATAGACACAGCCTTTCGATATAAGTGACTAGGAACTTCCCCAGAAGAGAGACTAGTTTTACCGCTCGACAGGCTGCTCATTAGGGATTTGGTGCTTTGCATATCTTGTTGGCCGTGTTATCAAGGAGTTGCGTCATAAAATCAAAAAAAAAGTGGAAAAAAAAAAAAAAAAGCAAAAAAAGAGCTACATAGCTGCGTGTGTTACAAAAAGAAAATCCAAAAAGAAAAGTGAAGTGCTAGTTGAATTCAAGTGAAGGCCTAAGTTTTCTTTACTGCACCTGTAGTAGTTGAGCAATCTTGTGCCTGTCTCGTTGAGCTTTGCTAGCGTCTCTCGAGTGCATTGCAACCTTTCATCCATATAGTTGCATTGCCACATTTATCGCCTTGTGTGAGTATCTTTGGTTGTCTACGGTCAGCGCTAGAGCTTGTTATTGGTGCAAATAGGTAGCCTACCTACAGCCCCACATATATCCTGCTTAGTCGTGTGATTGTTCTTATACCCTTGATATTCGCTTCACTACATCCGTGCACTAGTCCGTCAATCCAAGTTGGTAAGCAATACTAATTCACTTTGGAGTGGTAAGATTTACCTTTCTTATCAGTTTTGAGTGAGTTGTGAGAGTACCACCAAAGATTTTTGTTTAGTGCACTAACCTACTAATCATGTCTTCTACTGAGTTCAATGTGATGCAGAAAAAGGATCCGTCCACGCCGGTTACTTGGCGTGAATTTGAGGCACTTCGTGATCATATGCAACGTGAAATACGAGTTGCTAGTGATGTGTTGGACAAGGAAATTCAGAGGTGTACGCTTGAAGGTCGATGAGACTACTACAGCGGTTCACACCGTTCAAACATCCGTGACGACTCTTCAAGCATCTATACAAACGTTGACAAACGCTGTTGGTGAGATACGTACTATGGTGCAACCACAACAACCACCGCATGATGACGATGGCAGTGTGCAAGGTGACAATGCTAAAGCTGCTAATGCTCAAGGGCGTGGTATGGGTCACGGTATTGGCCGTGGTGTTGGTGATTTCCGTGGTCGTGGTTTTGTCCCCGTCGGAGCCCAACGTGTTCCTCAACAACAAGACGATGGTTTGGGTAAGCCCAAGTTCTCAATTCCCAGATTTGAAGGAGGTACTGATGTTGAAGAATATCTTACATGGGAGCTGAAGATTGAGAGATTATGGCGTTTACATCCTGACTATACTGAAGATAGAAAGATCAAACTTGCTTCCTCTGAATTTGATGGCTACGCATTGCGTTGGTGGGATGCTCTTGTTCAGGATCGAGAAGAAGATGGTGAGCTGCCTATTATCACTTGGTGTGCTATGAAGGCGGCAATGAGAGCTCGTTTTGTTCCTACCAATTACTTGCGTTCTGTGTTTGATAAGTTGACCCAATTGAAGCAAGGTGTTATGACGGTTGATGCTTATTATATGGAGATGGAGATGCTTATGCAGCGTGCCCGTGTCCGTGAGTCTTTGGAGATGACACTACAGCGTTTCCTTAATGGGCTCAGGTTTAATATCAAAGGCATTGTGCGTCATCACAAATATGCTACAATGAATGAGTTACTACATCATGCAAGAGAAGTTGAGTCACAGTTGGCTGAAGAAGCAGAGGGGCCGTGCTACAGGCACAGGGCGCTACACGCCTAGGCCGCCACCCTCCACGGCGCCATCTACGCGTCCTACGGATGTTCCTTCTTCGTCTAGCAAGCCGGTCTCCAATGTGTCTAACACAAAGAAGCCCGTCCCTGCAGCAAGTGGAACTGGTTCTAGTATGTCAACAGCGCGCAACCGTGATATGCTTTGTCATACATGTGGTGGCAAGGGTCACTTCAAGAAGGTTGTCCTAACCGCAAAGTTATGATCATTAATGAGGACAATGAATATGAAACTGGAGACGATGCTGATCCGGATGCTTCGGAAGATGATGATTATGACAGCGATAGTTTTGATGCTTATCCTTCAGAAGCTCAAACTATAGTTGTTTCACAGCGTGTTCTCAATGTGCAACTTAGTGCATCTACGCAGCGCTGTAATTTGTTCCAAACAAAGGCACTTGTTGGTCCTGATAAAGCTTGCAAGGTTATTATTGATGGCGGAAGTTGTCGCAATTTAGCAAGCAAAGAGTTATGTGCCAAGCTGAAACTGAAGTATCTAACGCACCCGCATCCATATTATATTCAGTGGTTGAGCAATAATGGTGAGATGAAGGTGAGCCACATGGTGCGTGTTGATTTTGAGATTGGACCGTATAAGGATTCCATTGATTTTGATGTGGTTCCTATGACGGTGTGTCACCTATTGTTGGGCCGGCCATGGCTCTATGACCGTTCTGTGCAACACAATGGCCGCGCCAATACATATCACTTGGAGTTCAAGGGCAAGAAAATTAACTTACAGCCTATGTCACCACAACAGATTGTCAATGAGTCTCGTCAGAAGATTGAAGTCAATTTGGAGGATGCACCTCTAGATAGGCGAGAGAATTGTAATACCGTGAGTGATATAACGAAAAGTGAGCGAGTGCATTCCTTAGTTTCATTAGCCACCAAAGAAGACATGAGAGAATTTAGCGAGGATCCTACGGCCATGCCTCTTGTGCTTTTGTACAGGGGTACGGTTTTGGTTTCTAACGACATGACCCCTCTTCCTCTTGGTGTTTCTAATGTTTTGCAGGAATTTAGCGACGTGTTTCCGGAGGAGGTACCCGCAGGACTACCACCATTGCGGGGTATTGAGCATCAAATTGACTTGATTCCGGAGCTTCGCTGCCCAATAGGGCACCATATCGCACTAATCCCGAAGAGACGAAGGAGATACAGAAGCAAGTACAAGCACTACTCGACAAAGGTTATATTCGCATAAGCCTTAGTCCTTGTGTTGTTCCTATTATTCTAGTTCCTAAGAAAGATGGTACTTGGCGTATGTGCGTAGATTGTAGAGCTATAAACAACATTACTATTCGATATCGTCACCATTTCCCGTTTAGAGGATATGCTAGATGAATTGAGTGGTGCTGCTGTGTTCTCTAAAATTGATTTGCATAGTGGTTATCATCAAATTAGGATGAAAGAAGGGGATGAGTGGAAAACAGCCTTTAAAACAAAATTTGGTTTATATGAGTGGTTAGTAATGCCTTTTGGTTTGACTAATGCACCTAGTCATGAGACTGATGAACCATGTTTTGCGTGAATTTATTGGCAAATTTGTGGTTGTGTATTTTGACATATTAATCTACAGCCGCAATGAATCTGATCATATTATACATATTCGACATGTTTTGCAAGTGTTGCGTGCTAATCAACTCTATGGTAATCTTGAGAAGTGCACATTTTGCAAAGATAAGGTCATATTTATGGGTTATGTTGTCTCTAAGCATGGAGTAGAAGTAGATGAATCTAAAATTGAAGCTATTCAAAATTGGCCTACTTCCATGAATGTGAGTCAAGTAAGAAGTTTTCATGGTCTAGCTGGGTTTTATAGAAGATTTGTGCCCAACTTTAGTACTATTGCTGCACCTTTGAATGATTTGACTAAAAAGGGTGTTGTCTTTGAGTGGGGCGCAGCCCAAGATCATGCATTTGATGAACTGAAACGATTGTTAACTTCTGCACCGTTGCTTGCACTTCCTGGTTTCAATAAGCAATTTGAGATTGAATGTGATGCTAGTGGTATTGGAATTAGTGGTGTGTTGATGCAAGAGGGTCGCCCAATTGCATATTTTTCTGAGAAACTTTCTGGTGCTAAGTTGAACTATCCAATATATGATAAAGAATTGTATGCTTTAATTAGAGTTCTTGAGGTTTGGCAACATTACTTGTGGCCAAAATAATTTATCATACATTCTGATCATGAAGCTTTGAAATAT
>JAUUTY010001044.1:72500-82500 GCA_030979885.1 Lolium multiflorum | reverse complement strand
AAATAGAGAAATAACATTAATACATGGCATCGATGCAATGCGCATACAAGGATGATGATATGACATGTTAATAGTAATGAAAGTGATCCTATAACATGCTCATCAATTTAAATAGGGTTGGACCATAATACTTGCAATTCCATAAACCGCATGTTAAAGAAGAGGGTTCAATTGTTCTTCTATTAAGGACAGGGTTCAAAGTTGTTTAACAATGCATGCTTTTCATACTAAAATGTAGATCTCATTTTTCTGAAGATTTTGATATATTATACACATTTTTCTGAGTTAAAGTGAATAAGTTATTGAATTTACAAGTTTTATCTATTTTGGAATTTACCACGGAAAATATTAAATCGTGACAACTGGACCTTATCGGGGTTTAATCATTTATAAACATTTAAGAAAGAATAAATATCTGACGTACGGAGCCCACCTGTCATGATTTTCTATTTACGAAAATAAAAACAAAAACGAAAATAAAAAGAAAAAGCCTCTGGCGGGGCCACAAGGTCAACCGCCGGTGGTTGACCACGCGACCCGGCAGCGATGGCGAACGGCGCGACGCATTCCGGTCGCGCACAGGCCTTGGGCGGCGCGTTGGGCACCTGAGCGACCGAGGCGAGAGTCGCTGAGTGAGTGGCGCCGCCCGGCTAATTGGCCAGCCGAACATCGCCGGCGCGACGCATGCGGCAGCCCGGCGGGAGCGAGTGAACGTGGCGGGAGTCGGCCCAGAGAGGGGAGGAAGGGAGAACGGAGGGGCGCCGAACGCAGTGCTCACAGGGAGCGCGCAAGGTTGGCGGCGAGGCAGGAGGAAGGCTGCGAGCGCTTGGCCCCGATCCTTAGGAAAAGGCTGCCCCTTGGAAGCCTCGGAGAAAACGGTGTCGGCGGCGGCGGTGGAGCTCCGATTCCTTTGTGGGGAAGCTCGGGGAGGCGGCGGGCTTGTGGCACATGCTCGGCTGGGCGCGGGGTGGCGGCAAGCGGCGAGCAGGAAGGGCGGCGGAGCTAGGGTTTGGGGAGCTCACGAGGGGAGAAGAGCACGGGAGAGCGGAGAGGATAGGGTCGACGGAGAGAGAGAGAGACGTGCGGGCTCGGGGTCTCTCGTTCAACGCCGGCCAGCGAAGGAGAGTGGCTCGGCGGGTAAGGAGGACACGCGGTGCTTGACCGTGAGGAAGAGAAGACAAGCAGGAGGATTTTGCAAAAGCCCCCTGGGTTTTGGTTATTTCTCGGGAAAACTAGAAACGAGGCAAATCAATCCTATTTTGGTATTTTGCAACCTTTTGAGATCCAAAATAACTTAAGAACTTTTTAGGGAAAATATTTAGTGGCCTTCCTCATGTATTTGAGGGTCCACATATTTTGGTTTTCAGAAGTTGAAACAATTTGGGGGGAATTTAAAAACGAGAGAAAGGTTTTGCATACATTTTGGGTTTCCACTTTATTTTAAAAATGCAAATTTTTCTTAATGCATTTTAGATGATGCTCATGAATGCACAAACAATTCCTAATTAGGGTTTAGCAAAACAGGGATGTTACAACTCCATCCCCCTTACAAGAATCTCGTCCCCGAGATTCCTAAGGTAGGAAAAGAGAAGGTAACAAGGACTACAGGCTTGTCAATATCACGCCGATCTTCTTGTTGAGGAAGTTGATCCATGACGTCATGAATGAATTTGATCCACCACACCATGAATGAAGCGCTTCATTTTCTTCCTTGAGGTTGTTGCTCAACTGCACCTAAAGGAAAGAGGGAATAATCTAGAGCAGAAGGATCTCTAGAAGATCGAGTATCTCATGGTCAACTCATGGAAGGAGTGTTGAAAAACAACTCTTGAGCTGACAAGACATGGCTCACGTCAGATAACGGAGGATATGAAAGAAGTTTCAAGATTTTGGTAGGCAATTGCTCCACGCTTTGCAGAATACGAAAGATAAGGTAGATTAGAGTTGGATTGCTTTTGGTACCGAAGAGACACTCCCAAAAATAGGTGACTCGGAGAAGTAGAAAAGTTATCTTACCGAGAGAAAACTTGGATTTCGGGAATCGAGACACTTGCCGAGCAAGTTTACGAGAAACGTTGAAGGGTATAAAAGACCGGGAACCATAGTTAATGGAATTCCTCAACGGTGAATTGATTAGAACTTCAGGTACAAGCCAAAGGAAAGAGAAGGGTATTGTCTAGGAGGTGCCAAGGATCAGCGGGAGTGAAATTTCTCCTACGGAGTTGTTGTCAGAGAAATGGTTTCAAGGGATTAACGAAAGACATTTAGCAAGACCTTATGATGTTCTCCTTGATGTTCTAGACACCAATATTAGGCTATTGACTAGCCTTCAATAGGTCATCAAGCGAAGGTCAAGACCGGAATTGAAAAGACATCATAAGGGCAACTCCTAGAATAAGTCGCACAAGATCCTTATGGAGAGTGGTTATTCTTGTTACTTCAAGAATCTTGGCATTAGGTATTCCAACTAATTGTGTTAACCACGACATCAATCTTGCCGGATTTACAAAGAGACCTATGTTAAAAATCCTTGAGAAACACTAACCATCATTGCCGCTTGAGATTCAGCTTAGGTTATGTGTAACGATATTTCAGACTCAGAATGTCCGAATTGAAGATTTTCATGATTACCACCAAGGTAAAGTCGATAGATTCTCAAGATATGGACTACAATGTCAAGCTCCAAAAATTGAGCTAGATTGCGTAATACATGGTTAGAATGCGAGGCAATTAGTGCACATGAATTTTGCAATGTAACACAAGTGAGTCCTTGTGGGGACATCAAAGAAGATTTTGAAGTTCTTAAGCTTCTTCTCTTTCTTGAACAAACCAGTCAGTGGCAGGTGCATAGAGGAACGTTTCAAGGAATGGAGGTAACAACCTTCCATCTCAAGAATACTTCGCACATGCATGACCGACTTGCGATGATTCGAGGAAAACAAAAGCTCGACTCAGATCCACGGCGACATCTTTCAGCAAATGCACGTGAACCAGAGAAGGTCACTTCCAACATCCAGAACACATACTTCATGATAACACAAAGATGGTTCTCAAAAGTTTCCAATATTAGTGCCAACTGTTCTATATGAACCTCTTTAAACATGGAGAAAATAAGAATGTCATCGATGGGCTCAACAACAAACTTATCAAGATACTCCAATGAGGGACTCATATTCTATATGGACTCGGCAGAAATATTGGTCAGACCAAAGGACATGAAGGTATACTCAGACGAGACACCATGAGTATAAACATCATCAAGATAGTCCTTGGAACTGAGTTTGATTTGACGATAGCCCAAGCTCAAATCAAATATGGGAAAGATAGCATATCCATAAAGGAGATACTTTCGACTTCCAACACAAACAACACTAGACATCCCTTTAAGAAGGATCAAGTCGGGTAGAGCTTTTGTCTTTCAACTCTCCAAGTTGTTGTTTAAGCTCCAGCAACTAATCCAGGATATCCATGCGGTGTCTTGGAAAAGGATTCGAGAGGAACCAACATACTCACGAACCGAAACACGGTCATGGGACAACATGGCGATACTTCTAGAAAGACATCCAGAATATCACGAACCACCGGTATATCACTGAATTCGATAGGGGATCTTGCTTTACAAAGCAAGCGATATGGTCTTGAGAGCTTTGGGATGACCTAACTCTTTGAACAAATATGTGCGCCTGAATAAATGGACTTGGCAGCACGATCAAACTTCTTAATTAGTTGGCGAACCAATCATGCTAAGAATGACACAAATGTCCTTGGATCTCCAAGCAATAACAATTGCTAAGAATCTCAGATGGCCACATCAATACGCAAACCCCAACATTCCCAAGCAGAGACAGCTCGGAGGAAGGGCGAGTAAAGATATGTAAGAGCATCACTTCATCAATAAGGCCATGTGAGACTTAGCACGACCTATAGATATAAAAGAGTGTGATACTCTAAGGTAGAACAGAACAGAAGCTAACGAGGCCTCTTAATCTGCGGATTACAACACTTTGACCAAGTCTTAGAAATGGACGAGGTACTGGAGTTTGTTTCTCCTGACATACTGAAGTGGAATGTCTTGAACCACAAGAGTAACATGCTTTGGAGACACAATGCACATTTACCACTTGGCTGCTAACTAGCGGACAAAGGTCGGAAGCAACTAAAGAAGAACACGATCGGGATCGAATTTCTGAGAGGTAGATGCACAAGTTAACCTCTTGCGAAACTCATGCTGAAAAGGGAGGTGTGGCGGAGTCACGGACATAGATGTGAGACTCTCAAAGAGCACTCTTGTCGTGATCCATTTGGTTTGGCGAAAGAACATCTGAATAGCTAGTGGAAGGGAAAGATCTTTATTGCCGCAATTCAACACGACAATAACCACAAGCTTGAAGGATAGCTTAATTATAATTTAGCCATCCCGATGTAATGTTTGAACATTAACATCAGTGTTTGATAGAATGGATCTTGGGTTAAAGGCCAGCGTCATGTACTAAGATTCATTAGAATCCAGCACAATCGGGGACCTTCGGTTCAAGTCCAAGGGTTAAAACCCGAGAAAGACGTAACTACTTATTGCGTGACACAAAGGAAACTACAAGGTAGTCATCACTGTGTAGCATCTAGAAGCAATGCATAGCTTCCAAAGTACCAAGCAAATAGAAAGGAGGCATTCAAAGCGAAAGGAAACCTCGAAGCCTAGAACAGAATTTTGTGGAACCCCAAAATAGAGAGATCATGATGGAAATCAATCTCTCTGTTGAAACAAAATAAAACAAAGAGGAAGCACGGAACACACACGACTCTAGAGAACTCTGCACTAGGTCAACTGGTTTAGAAACGACATGCCCTTGAGGCACCTAAGTTTGAAAGACTAGAAGAGATAGAAAAACTTTCAAATCAACACAAGGTAAGGCACCTTAGAATTAGAGCGATACCAGATAAGGAGTAAAAAGAAGCCTAATCAGATTTTCGCAAATACTTTTAGCTTTCAAATAGTTTTCACAAACACTAGACTCAACATCGACCAGTAGAAAGGGTTTCCTACAGGCAGTCCTGCTCTGATACCAAAACCTGTGGCACGGGATCGGGGTTAGACAAATACCAGATCTTGTCAGACATAAGTCTAACCTTGAGCTCGAGAGACTACAGTGAGAGAATCGGTAACACAACAGTGACTCTACGACTCAAAGAGTAATACAAGCTCATAACTGAGCGAAGAACCAAAGTATTACAAGCAGAGGTCACTGACCTGACATACATCAATCAACGGAAGCGAAGTTATGCTATTAGACATAGCAAGATAGCAAAAGGCCTAAGAGGCCAGGAGCATAACGGCGACGTCCCAGCCCATAGATTCCAGGCTGCCACCTGGGAACCCCAAGCTACTCGTCGATGTCGACTAGAAACCACCATCTGTTGGAGCAACTTCGTCTGAAACAAAAGCATGCAAAGCTGAGTACAGGGACTCAGCAAGACTTAGTACAACCTTTTAGCAAAGCGGGTATGCGGGCTTTCTGTGGAGCTTCTTTTGCGTAAAGCCAGTTTTCCTTTGTTAAACAAGAGGGAGAAGAAGCTCGACTACTCAGAACCTTTAAAAGGGGATAAGAGAGCGATATCTCTATCTCTATTGATCATCATATTGTATCCACCAATCTTCATCATCTCGAACCACTATCCTCGGATTACCCCCTCAAAACCCGAAGAAGGTATCCGTAAACACACATTGTTTGCCAAGTTTTACGATCAGGTTCATGTTCTCTATGGTCTCCACGTCCGTTCCCAAGTCGTCCATAACCGTGGACACGGCTTTTCGAAAAGATTTAACCCTGCAGGGGTGCACAACTTTATCCACACGTGCCAACCGATTCTTAGTGCCAGTACATTAGCTCTCTTCCTTGGAAAGCCGGCAGAGAGTGGTTGACCACGACCTTTACCTTGCTGTCGCCGAGACCATGAGTCACGCGCTAAGGATTGTTCCGCCGTAACGGGTCAAGTCCCGAAGTCGGTCCTTAACGATGTGAGGCGAGGTGGGTTTCCCCAGGGACTCTAACCCCAGCCACCACGGCCACGCTTACCTACCTGTTATGTACCTTTTCCCCCAAAGCAGAATGCAATGCATATGTCCAGATAACGCGCAAACTATGTGACTCATGGAATCTACTAGGCAAGTTAGTGAGTCGAGAGGGTACCATAATAGGGCCTCGTGTGGTTGTACGCTCAGTCTTGGTTCAAGAGGCGAGAACTCGCATCCTAGGGTCGGCAGAAACGAAACAACCCACCACATCCCAATGTGGCCTTTCGTCTGAGCCTTTAATCATGTTTAACAACATCTCTATACTTACCACGTCAACCTGTCATGCTAGTTTCATTTCATTGTAAGGCTCCAGTCCGAAGACCGGAGTAGTAGCGTAACAAACTAAGCATGGCTAAGCATAAAGAGATAAAGGCTCTAGCGATGCACACATGCCAAACCTAGGTATGCTAGGAGCAGTGGATCATGGATTTGAGGCTACAAGGATGGAACATGCAATTGATAGGATAACTCTACCTATCGATAAAAGACAGTTGAATCGTATGCAAAATGTAGGATCAGAAGTAAAAGCATTTCGAAAGCATATATGAACCAGGCTAGGGCTTGCCTTTGTCCCTGACAAACCAATATGGATCTTCGGAGATCCCATGCTTGACTTGTTCGTCGATGGACAAGTATTGACCTTCGTTGTTGTCGATCTTCATCGTCTCGGCACTTGCTCTATCGATCGCGAAGAAGCAAATACTAGAAATAGAGAAATAACATTCAATACATGGCATCGATGCAATGCGCATACAAGGATGATGATATGACATGTTAATAGTAATGAAAGTGATCCTATAACATGCTCATCAATTTAAATAGGGTTGGAATGCATAATACTTTGCAATTCCATAAACCCCGCATATTAAAGAAGAGGGTTCAATTGTTCTTCTATTAAGGACAGGGTTCAAAGTTGCTTAACAATGCATGCTTTTGATACTAAAATGTAGATCTCATTTTTCTGAAGATTTTGATATATTATACACATTTTTCTGATTAAGGTGAATAAGTTATTGAATTTACAAGTTTTATCTATTTTACGGAATTTCGGAAATATTAAATCATGACCTGGACCCTTTGTCGGGTTTAATCATTTATAAACATTTAAGAAAAGAATAAATATCTGACGTACGGGGCCCACCTGTCATGATTTTTCTATTTACAGAAAATAAAAACAAAAACGAAAATAAAAAGAAAAAGCCTCACAGCCGGGGCCCACCGGAGTCAAGCTCGGTGGTTGACCACGGCGGCCGGGCAGTGGCGACGGCGCGGCGTCAGGGCCGCGCGGGACGCGGAGCCGCGCGCGTTAGGCAGCGGGCGACCAGGCGTCGCTGTGGTGGCGCCGCCGTGGTGGCGCTGGAGCATCGCCGCGGCGACATGCGCGGCGGGCAGGTGAACGTGGCGGGGTCGCTAGAGAGGGGAGAGGGAGAAACGGAGGGCGCCGGAGCACCGGGTGCTCACCAGAGAGCGCGCCAAGGTTGGCGGCGGGCCGGAGGAGGCTGCGGGCGCCACGGCGGTCGCCGGAGGCGGCGCCGGCCTGAGAAGACGATGTCGGCGGCGGCGATGGAGCCCTCTCCCGGGTTCTTCGGGGGGCTCGGGAGGCGAGGCGGAGCTTGTGGCATCTCGCTGGGCGCGGGGTGGCGGCAAACGGCGGCGGGAAGCGGCCGGAGCTAGGGTTTGGGGAGCTCACAGAGAGGGGAGAAAGAGAGCACGGGACAGGAGAGGATAGGGTCGGAGAGAGAGACGTGCGGGCTCGGGGTCTCTCGTTCAACGCCGACCAGCAGAGTGGCGCTCGAGGCAGGTAAGGGGACACGCCAGGTGTGGCCGTGAGGAAGAAGACAAACAGAGGATTTTGCAAAAGCCCCTGGTTTTGGTTATTTCTGTGGAAACTAGAAACAGAGCAAAATCAATCCTATTTGGTATTTGCAAGCTTGAGATCCAAAATAACTTAAGAACTTTTTAGGGAAAATATTTAGTGGCCTTCCTCATGTATTTGAGGGTCCACATATTTTAGTTTCAAGATTTGAAACAATTTGGGGGAATTTAAAACAGAGAAAGGTTTTCATACATTTTGGGTTTCCACTTCATTTTTAAAATGCAAATTTTCCTAATGCATTTTAGATGATGCTCATGAATGCACAAACATTTTCTAATTAGGTTTTATAAAACAGAAATTTGAATGATGCGTCGCCGGCACGAGGGCCTTGCGATCCGTCGAGTTATCATGAATCATCGGATCAGCGGGCAGAGCCCGCGTCAGCCTTTTATCTAATAAATGCGCCCCTCCCAGAAGTCGGGGTTTGTTGCACGTATTAGCTCTAGAATTACTACGGTTATCCGAGTAGCACGTACCATCAAACAAACTATAACTGATTTAATGAGCCATTCGCAGTTTCACAGTTCAAATTGGTTCATACTTGCACATGCATGGCTTAATCTTTGAGACAAGCATATGACTACTGGCAGGATCAACCAGGTAGCACGTCCTCGTTGACGTCCAGCGTCGGTCTTTGTCCGCCCTTCCACTTGCGTGTCAAGGCCGAGGCAACGGCCGAGCCGGTTGTCGCGATCGAGCGGGCCAAGCTCATCCTACTTGATTGAGGATCGGCGCAGAATGTTACGTATCCTACCACTAACTGTGGAGAGGTAGAGGCAACACCTGTTCACGGTTGTTCTCAAATTCGGAGAGCAGCTTAAGGGTCAGGTCCTGGCAACCAAAAGGGCCAAGACTCTTTATCGTGAGCAACATCCGAGACCAACAGCGGGAGCGAGGCTGCCTTGGTAGCACCGGGCACTAGGAGTGCCGGAACCACGAGGAAACGCCGCAAGCGCCGTTATGCCACAGCGGCACACCCGAAGGTGTCCACCGCGAGGCGAACGTGTTAGAAGCACCACTTCCCGAAGGTCGGGTACCAGCACGCAAGCACTTGAAAGGCAACATCAGCATATAAGCCAAACGAATGACGGGACACGGCGCCTGTAGTCGGCCGCACGAAGACGGGGGATCTACCGGCAGACACGGGTCCAAAGCTACTCATGCGCTCGCGTAGCCAACATCGGTCAAGCCTCCCGAGCCTCCCACCACGCGTAAGCACGGTGGGATTGCTCTGTGTAGGCGTCCTGAGTGTCCACAGAGCGCGGGTGTCACCGCAGCAAAGGTAACGTTGCACGGCGACGTTCTCTTAAGGCAACGGCACCCCTTGATTGAGGATCGGCGCAGAATGTTACGTAATCCTACCACTAACTGTGGAGAGGTAGAGGCAACACCTGTTCACGGTTGTTCTCAAATTCAGAGCGCGCACCCGTGTCACCGCGGTGCCGCGGCGACGTTAACCGGGACGTTCTCTGAAGGCAACGGCGCTTGTTCCTCGTAAATAGACGGGGAACGTGCGCTTTCTCTTCGGGACACGCCACGCGGCAACGATATAGTTGCAGCGTGACGGGCGTAGAAAAGTTGTGGGACGAACCCACAACTTGACAGGGAGGGATGCCAGCCCCCCCCAATATACCTGGGGAACTTAGCCCCCCCTGGGACCCCTGCCCGTCAGCTTGTGAAGGAGCCCTACACTGTTGTCGCGGCAGAGAAAATGGCCATTTCTCTGCCGCGGCAGAGAATTTCTGCCAGGCTAAGACGGTACCGTCGTTTTGGCTGCCGCGCCATGGTTTTCACCGTATCTCGACGTCGCGCGCCCACCCGACTATACTTCACCGTGTCGTTGGACGTTTTCCGACGTCGGCCCGACTTAGCCGTTTTTCGCCGGTACCGTCGTTTTGGCTGCCGCGCCATGGTTTTTCACCGTATCTCGACCGCCGCGCGCCCACCCGACTATACTTCACCGTGTCGTTAGACGTTTTCCGACGTCGCCCCGACTTAGCCGTTTTTAGCCGGTACCGTCGTTTTGGCTGCCGCGCCATGGTTTTTCACCG
>JAUUTY010001044.1:0-2500 GCA_030979885.1 Lolium multiflorum | reverse complement strand
GAGCCCTACACTGTTGTCGCGGCAGAGAAAATGGTCATTTCTCTGCCGCGGCAGAGAATTTCTGCCAGGCTAAGACGGTACCGTCGTTTTGGCTGGCGCCATGGTTTTCCGTATCTCGACCGTCGCGCGCCTACCCGACTATACTTCACCGTGTCGTTGGACGTTTTCCGGCTCGCCCGACAGCCGTTTTCGCCGTATCGTCGTTTTGGCTGCGCGCATGGTTTTCACCGATCTCGACGTCGCGCGCCTCCGACTATACTTCACCGTGTCGTTGGGCGTTTTCCCGTCGGCCCGACTTAGTTTGCGGCCGTCGTTTTGGCTGCCGCGCCATGGTTTTCACGTATCTCGATCGCGCGCCTGCCGACTATACTACCGTGTCGTTGGCGTTTTCCGACGTCGGCCCGACTTAAGCCGTTTTTAGCCGGTACCGTCGTTTTGGCTGCCGCGCCATGGTTTTCACCGTATCTCCGTCGCGCGCCCACCCGACTATACTTCACCGTGTCGTTGGCCGTTTTCCGACGTCGGCCCGACTTAGCCGTTTTTAGCCGGTACCGTCGTTTTGGCTGCCGCGCCATGGTTTTCACCGTATCTCGACCGCCGCGCGCCCACCCGACTATACTTCACCGTGTCGTTGGACGTTTTCCGACGTCGGCCCGACTTAGCCGTTTTTCGCCAGTGTCGTTTCGCTGCCGCGCATGGTTTTCACCGTATCTCGACGTCGCGCCCACCCGACTATACTTCACCGTGTCGTTGGACGTTTTCCTGACGGCCCGACTTACCCGTTTTTAGCGGACCGTCGTTTTGGCTGCTGCGCCATGGTTTTCACCGTATCTCGACCGTCGCGCGCCTGCGACTATACTTCACGTGTCGTTGGCGTTTTCGACGTCGCCCGGCTGCCGTTTTTTAGCGGTACCGTCGTTTTGGCTGCCGCGCTGTGGTTTTCACCGTATCTCGACCGTCGCGCGCCCACCCGACTATAACCGTGTCGTTAGACGTTTTCCGACGTCGGCCCGACTTAGCCGTTTTAGCCGGTACCGTCGTTTTGGCTGCCGCGCCATGGTTTTCACCGTATCTCGACCGCCGCGCGCCCACCCGACTATATTCACCGTGTCGTTAGACGTTTTCCGACGTCGGCCCGACTTAGCCGTTTTTACCGTACCGTTTTTGGCTGCCGCGCCATGGTTTTCACCGTATTTCGTCCGACGCGCGCCCACCCGACTATACTTCACCGTGTCGTTGGCCGTTTTCCGGCGTCGGCCCAACTTAGCCGTTTTCAGCCGGTACCGTCGTTTTGGCTGCCGCGCCATGGTTTCACCGTATCTCGACCGCCGCGCGCCCACCCGACTATAGTTCACCGTGTCGTTAGACGTTTTCCGACGTCGGCCCGACTTAGCCGTTTTTAGCCGGTACCGTCGTTTTGGCTGCCGCGCCATGGTTTTCACCGTATCTCGACCGACGCGCGCCCACCCGACTATACTTCACCGTGTCGTTGGACGTTTTCCGACTTGGGCGTTTTTAGCCGATACTGTTTTTATTGTATCGCGACCGCCTCGTGCCATGGAGTTGCTAGTGTTGTTTTCTGAGGTACATTGTTAGTTCTCGTGTCATGTTGGTATGATATTTCGTCTTTCCGCCATGTTTCTTTCATGTAAATGTATTCGCATGTTTTGGTCTGCTATTAGCTAGAGTGGTGGCAAATCATCTTGCTCAGTTGCATGGTCGCAAGTGCCAAAACTATGATTCCCATCTTGCGGGCATACCTCTCTGGTTACCACGGCATTCTGGTTTTGCACTGGTGCATCCAGATTCTTTGCAGACTTAGACGTCCATCCGGCACGGGCATATGAATGCACGGATTATGAATTGTCATTCAAGTCTACGGCAAAGACATACATTGAGTTCATATGTTCTCTCTGCACAAAGGCGGGTTCGTATGTCAATGACTTGGTAAATTCTCAAACATGCATGTGCATGACAGCACAGTTCGCGTTCAAGTTGCTAGGTGGCTTCCGTTAGACCTTCGTGTACTTTCCCCATGACTTGGTGCTTTATCAAAAGGACTTAGAGCTTTTGGGAGGCATCATAGCTTGGCAACGTGGGGTTTCGAACCTTCTTTCCGAAATGAAGAGTTGGGGGGAGGGACGAATCCGTGCGACGTGGGGCTGGATCTCAGTGGATCGTGGCAGCAAGGCCACTCTGCCACTTACAATGCCCCGTCGCGTATTTAAGTCGTCTGCAAAGGATTCAGCCCACCGCCCGTTAGGAAGGGAGCTTCGAGGCGGCCGGCCACGGCACATCGGCCGGACCGGCTTAGCCAATGGCACGGGCCCTTGGGGGCGCAAGCGCCCCTAACGTGGGTCGGAGCGGGCGGCGGGCGCAGGCGTCGCTTGCTAGCTTGGATTCTGACTTAGAGGCGTTCAGTCATAATCCGGCACACGGTAGCTTCGCGCCACTGGCTTTTCAACCAAGCGCGATGACCAATTGTGTGAATCAACGGTTC
>JAUUTY010001043.1:0-106150 GCA_030979885.1 Lolium multiflorum | reverse complement strand
CGTGCTAGTGTTTTACCCGTGGTTTTCTACCACCCACGCCATTTAATCGGACGCCCGGAACTGCTCAGAGCCTCGATCGATGGGCGCGCTTTCTCGCCCCAATCAGTAACCCATGTGTGGCCTCTGCTGGGAGGGGTCTTTTTTGCGGGCAAGAGGAGGTCTTTACAGTGCGGACCGGCTCATGCGTGAGAGGATGCACTTACTTGTTCTCAATATACATCTTGAGGAACTGGTGTAAGAAGCAAATTAAGATACTTGTATTTTATTGGACACATGCTTTAGTACCAAAATGTGAAGAAAGGGAAGAAGACAGAAGATAAAGTCAATGGACAATTCAAAGGAGGCCAAAACAATAAGATCAATTTAGAGTTTACCTAGTAACGTTAGGGAGTTCTTCGCTTTTTTGACGAAAACGTTGGTCCCCCGGGCTCCGCGAGTCCTGTGGCAAAACCCTAGCGTGAGCACCGCGCAGTCCTCCTCCCCTCCCCGCTTCCCGCCGCCAGGCTCGCTCGCAGCCGCCGGGCGCCGGCGGAGCACCTCCCCTCCGCGGTGCCGGGCGCGGGGGCGGTTTATCGCGACGGGGCGACGCCTGGGTAGGGGCGGCGGCGCGGCCGCGCACCTATAGCTGGGCAGGGTGGTTCGCTGCTGGCGCACCTGTGTGGCAGCGGGTTTCGAGGTTTCTCGCAAGCAGTTGGGCGGCGCGAACCGGCCGGTGGAGCCTGCAAAGGGCAACGAGCACAGCCGGCGCAAGATTCGCGTTCACTTCGCCGATGTCGGCGGTGGCGAGACCCGTAGGGGGAGGAGCAATGGCGCTCAGATGGGCTGTGGCTCCCCGCCCCTAGCATGCTGGTTAAAGGGAGCCCCGGCCTCTACCAAAGCTCCACATCGTCCCCAGATCTGGTACCCGGCGGGCCATGGTGGTCGGCGGTTGCTCCTCTCGTCTCTCTCGGGTTTGTATGTCCACCCTCGCGGCGGGTGGTTCCGCATCCCCGTGCTGCGCGGTAGAGTTGGGACGCCGGGGGCGGCGGCCCCTAAGGGGGCGCTTCTGGTTTGCGAGCGAGACAATAGCTCAGGTGCTGGTCGTGCCATGGTCGTGAGGGCGACGTGGTTTTCGGCGAGCCGTGGCAAGGGCGCGGATGTTGTCTTGGCGCCGCTCCTTCCGCGCCCGTGCTTCCAGGGGTTGTGGTCATGCCGAAACCTTGCCCAACCCGCTTGGCGTCGTCGGCGTCCCGCGACGTCGTCCTTCCTGAAGGTGTCTTGCGCGTACCTTGATCCCCGTCGTGCTTCGGGTGAAAACCTTAGGTCCCTCGGATCGGGCGGTGACGATGCTCTTGTGCCGTGTTCTTCTTGAAGACATCGCCTTGAAGCGCACAGCCTTTGGCTTCCGTTGGTGGTGTGGCATGGAGGCGCGTTATCCTTGGATGGCGTTGGCTCTTGCTTGGCGATCTTCGGCAGTGCCGCCATGCGTGCCCTTCTTCCTCGTCGAGCACCGGTGTTGCTTGTTGGTGAACCAAGCAAGTGGTCGATGCACGTTGGGGGCCTGGCCGCCGGTGGCGCTACCATGACTGGGAGTTCGGATAGCGTGCGTGTTCGTTGTTCGCTCTAGTGAGCTCCGCCACCCTCATGTTGTCCGGTTTCTTCTCCGAGTCTGTAGTCTTCAGAAGTGGCTGTGACGGTTGCTTGCCCGGTCAGAACTCTGTGTTTCTGTTCGTGGTGTATTTTGTAAGCTGGGTGCAGCACCTTATATCTTGTCGCTGTTGAGGGCGTTATTAATTTAACGCCGGGCCTTGGCCTCTCGATCTAAAATAAAAAAAAGTTCTTCAGTTTGCTAAACCAGCGGCGTCGCCCGTAGGTGTACTTCAGAAATAGTACAGTATAACATTTTTTTCCCTTAAACGCCAAAATTATTGAGAGCACACAAGCACAATCATCATGTTCAGTACAACTAGTATGCATCCCACGCCAGCCGCAAGAGCTGGGCAGACAATTTTACTTTTACTGACTCATGGAGCACGAGTCTTTCTTCATTCCAGTGTAGAAGGCCACGATCTGTCCCTGCTCGGCAGCACGCCTTCACGGCCTCATGGGAGGTGTACTTCCGCGCCACCGGCACAGGGCAGGAACTCCTCCTCGCCCATCATGCTCCTTCCACCTGGCGAGCTCCTCCGTTCGGAGCCACAAGGAGTCTGCTGGCGGCGACGTCGAGGTACCCGACCTGGTCGCCTCCGGAAGAACTTCCTCCCATCCAGCCGCGCCTCCATCAGCGCCAGGTTCTCCTTCGTCTCTGCCACCAACCCCTGCCGCGCCCTCGCCGTCCGGCGTCCACAGCGCCTTGAACAGCGTCCTCGAGCACCCGTCCACGGCGAACTGCGCCCAGAACCGGGCGGCCGCGCGGGCGAGCGGGTCGGAAGGGAGAAGGGCGGTCCATCGAAGGCCTCGTCGACGTACCACGATGACGAGCGACTCCGCGACGGCGCGGTCACCGAGGAGCAGGGGCACCTTCTTGTGGACCGGGGCCAGCCGGAGCAGCAGCTCGCCTTTGTTGCCCAGGTCCTCCTGGATGAACTCGTAGGCCACTCCCTTCAGCCGCAACGTCGCTCTGCGCGCGGTGCGTGAACGGCTCCCCGAACGAGCCCAACAGCTTCACCGGCTCGCTCATCTTCGTTTCTCTCGTTCTCGTTTCAGCGACCTCACCTGAATAATGGCAGGTGTTTGTGTTTGAACCGGGAAGGAGATGAAAGTAATACAAGATACTACAGTATATGTTAGATTTCTTAGCTTGGTAAACACTCAAAACTTCTTATTATTGTATCTATTGATTGATGAGACTGTGTCGATAGTCAACTTTGGTGCGTATGGAATTATTACATAATAATATTGGTCTTGACTGACAAGTACTCTGATTTTTCCAAAACAAAAATTTACTGCGAAAGGTTGAAAAACAGAGTTTAGTTAGAATGTGTGACGAAGACGATGACGTCAAAGGCAACGTCCAAAGAAAGTTTTTGGCAGCACTGGCTGGTCGCCTTGTGCGGGAGCCTTACTATACCTCACGCCAAAGACGATGATGTTTCTGGACTTCTGCCATGATTTGTAGGACCTGGCAAACATGAAAAAATACTTCCTGGCCGTCTATGTTTAGATGTGACAACGTAGGATACAGTAAAAATAAAAATTAATAAAAGGTTTAACGCTAGGCATCACCGGGTCAGAAATCGCTCTTCCATCACGGTTACTACCTCGGGACGAAGTAAGGAGCTTAAAATTCCATGCTCAATCATGGTACAAAAACGGCTCTCGCTTGTACCAATTTTCTTTGGTATTTAGCATTGGTCTCCAACATTTTTCATTTAGTCGCCAAATAGTGGTACAATTTATTTTGCTAATGGTACAAAAAAAAATCTCAAAAGTAACATTTTTTCCCTCTGTGTATGTAACATTTATAAATGTCTAACATTGTTATACAAACATTTCACTGCAATGCATCCACCATTTTTATCTACTGTCTTCACATTACACGATAAGATATGTAACATTGGTGCAAAAACTCCGTGTACCAAATCTATGGAGACACCACCATGTCCGAGTTGAGGTCGTCGACAACAATTCCATCGGTGGCGGAGGAGCAGCCATGGCCACGACCGGCCAACGAGAGGAGGAGGACTATCTTGGTTGGGCCAGATCAAGAGAACCCTACCAAAATCGGTCGCCATCACCATGTCCCTCCATCTCCGGTCTGTGGGCGGCAGCATCCGACGAGCGGCAACCTCCTGGGTAGGAGCGGTGGCAGCAGCCAGCGAAGGACCTCCGGGGAAGGAGCAGCATCGTTCGGGAGGACCTCGAGGGAGAGCGTGCGCCGCAGCGCGGCCGGCCAGCGGACGAGCGACAGTCGCCTTGCGGCGGGAGTGGGGCCCCGCGGCGGCCACAGTCCGGCAGAGCTAGGGAAGGAGCGCCCGGGGGGCTTCGATTTTAACATCACCTCTAGCTCCGGTCCGTGGGTGGCAGCATCCGGCGAGCGGCAGCAGCAGCCGAGCAGAGAACCTCCATGAAGGAGCAGCACATTCTGGGTAGGACCTCGAGAGAGGATTGCGGCAGCCGCAGCGCGGCCGGCCAGCGGACGAGCGACAGTCGGCGTGAGGGGTGCGCGGCGTTTAGCAGTGATAGTGCGGCTGGAGCTAGGGAAGGAGGCGCACGCGGGGGGCTTCAATTTTCTAGAGACACTGGGCGACACGAACTGTCCAGCTATAACTACACAGATGAGGTTAGAGCCAGAACAATAGAGTCAATCGTCGCACAAAGATACCACGTCATAAGGCTAATCTCAGATCTGCACTTCTTGCATGAGAGCGCACTCCTTTCTCACTCCCTTTCTCTCTCATCCAACTCAACCCAAATATAATATTTATTTATTTTGAATCAGCTGGACTAGGCTTTTTGTACATGCTCTAAAACTTTTCCAAAAAATATCATCTGGCTGCTGCACGTAATTTTCCCGAAAACTGTTGTATCGTTTTCTTTTGAGAGAAAATAAAAACACATAGCCGCATAAACATCTATAATCTTTACTATTAAATCATGATTAAATGATCTACCACATTAAACTACCAAAGTTTTTTCAGGCCCGATGTTTTCTGAAAATTTAGACCCAATATCTCTCTAATACCTACATAACAGTTATGGAGAAAAATAAACCGTAACACACGCGGACGCGCTGGGCAGATCTAAACCATACCGCACGCGGGAAACTGGAGCCCATCCGACTGACCTACAGGTTCGTGGCCAAGTCCTACTAAAAACGCTATTCTAAATTGGAAAACGCTTACAAATCCTCGGACGATTGAGTCGCTCTGTTTCTCCCTCCTCAGCTGGCGACACGCGTCCATTGCAGGCCCACCACGACCGCTTATCCTCTCGTCAGTGTCGTCACCTGTTCCTTCCCAAACCTCAGCCAGTGGAGAGGGAGACCGCCAACAAATCAAGCGCTGCCGGCCGCCCCGACCAGCAGCGAAGCCGACGCCGCCCGTACCACCCACTCTCTCTTCCTCAAGGCCCTGCGCCGACCTCTCTCTCTCCCCAGCTGCGGCAACCTCCTGCTGGTGCGTTGCTGCTGGGGCGGGAACCCTGCGTTATGGCGTGGAGTTCTAGCACCGGGCGTGAGCGCGCCGATGAGCGCTCGCTGCCATGGAGTTCCCGCGCAAGAATCCGCTGCCACCGCGCTGCCATGGGGCTCTACGCCGAAATCCGTCCAACGCTGCGACGCTATCAGCAAGGGGAGCAGGCGCCGCGGCGGTCGTTGATGCCGCAACCCGCAGCAACGAGGAGTGCTGGCGCATCGACGGTGTTGGGGCATAAAGCACGCGAGCTGGTTCAGCCATGTTGCTGCGAGGGGCGGCCTCCAGCACATGGGGTGCCACAATGGCGGCGCTACCATTGGTTGCGGTGTTGGGGTGCCATGCGCACGTAGCGAGCTGGTTCAGCCATGCCGTTGCGAGCGGCGGCCTCCTTTGCTACAAAGTACAATGGCGGCGCTACCATTGGTTGGTGGTGTTGCTGCAACTGTCGGCACGCAGCCGCTCCGAAACGTCGTCGCCTTTGCTGCGTCTGCCAACGCCACGGGAAGATAGAGACATCTGCTGCTGTCCGCCATGGCCGCCCGCTGATGCAAGTCGCCTGGCCGCTTGCTACCAACACCGACCATCGCTGGGCGCCATCGCCGAATCGTCGTTGCTGCAAGGGTCCACCACCACATGCGTCTTGATGCAAACGTCGCTTGCCGCTGCTACCGACGGGTCGTTGCTGCTACCAACGCTGGGCGCGGCTGTTGCAAGGCTCACCGCGCCGCCGCCTATTTTATCATTAACGCCAGCCGTCTCCACTTCTGGGCGGCGCTGTAAAAGTCATTTAACGACGTGTCTCGCGGCTACCGACCGGGGTGCTGTCGCTGCAAGCGTCCGCCGTGCATCGTTTCTTTGCCGCCACCGCGTGTCATTCTGTTACTCGCCGGAGGCGTCGTGGTCCGGTGACTCCTCCGGCGACGGGGTTGGAGATCAAGGCCGAGTGACTGACTCAGATCTGTTCTAAAGGAGGACAGCTATGGCTCATGGGGACAGATGATTTTGTTGCCTTTCCTTCATGGGGAAGAAGAGGTACACGGTTGACAAAAATTATGGACACGTGGCGAGCTAGGAGGCGGGCGGGGGGAGGTCGGGTTCCGATCCCCCAGGACGCTCAGCCCTCTCCTCTAAATTGGTCTAGGCTTACAAGACCTACACGTTCGTGGCCGGGCGTGTATGCCTCTTTCCGGTCGCCGCCGGAAAAGTGAACTTGTGTAGCACTTCAAACGGACTAAAGTTTGAGTTGCATCTGCGTGATGACTTCGTACACTTTCGTAAGAATTCAATATTTTTCCGCAAAAAACACAATATATTTACGAAAAAGTAAAACAAAAAGAAGGAAAAAAGGCCACTGGCCACATGATAACATGAAAAGAATTTACTCTGTCAGTCCGTAAATAGATGTTTCAGTTTTATAAAAACTGAATGTACATATATATATACTAGATTAGGTCTACATACTTGTAAATTTTGATAGTGTTAAGACATCGTTTTATGGACAAAGAGAGTATGAACATTCATATTCAATTACCAACGTGACAACCTCCTAATCGAAATAAACTTATTTCTCTGAAAACAAACTACTATGTACATGGTGAAGACTCTATCTGAAAATGGTGGTGCATTTCGTTCAACAAACCAAGTCTGTTTGCAAAAGAAAAAAGTGATATAAAACCTGATAGAGCTTGACTAAGCAGTTTGAGGAACATGTTTTAATTTCAAATTTAATTGTTTTGCTAAATATGGCCAGACACTTAGTTTGTGTAGCAACGCACGGGTATTGTGCTAGTATTTCTATTCTTAATAGGTGATCCCATTTTCCTGCACATGCAAGGTGTCCACTCGGCCGTTGCCGGGGAGGTAAGGTAAAAGGTATTCACATCCTCCGACTACTAAGTTATTTCTTAGCATTGTTGTCGGTGTGTGAGTGCTCGAAGCTATTTCCTTTAGATCCTGCAATTGCATCTTTTTGTTTCTTGTTTTTATTTTCACTAGTTAGGCATAATGGAAAACAACAAAAAAATTAGTGAGCTTTTTAATCTTTTTTCCTGATTTAGAATTGTTTGATGCAAAAATTAAAAAACCTATGGAACCTTATTTGCATGCTAGTAGCAATGTTATTAGTATGAATGCAATTACTGCTAATGCTATGGAGAAGTCTAAGCTTGGGGAAGCTAGTTTATGTGATCTTTTTAGCCTCCCATCTTTAGGGGAGAAAATTTGCTCTGATAATACTTTATCTCCCATATGCGATAACTCTAATGATGCTTGTGACATTTTAAATCCACCTACTGAAAGTATTCCTTACAAGATACCTATGAAAATTATTGAACGTGTTATGGATAACCGCTATGAAGGGGATGGAACTGTTCATCCTGAAGATCATTTACTGTTTTTGCATGAATTATGCGGGTTATTCAAGTGTGCAGGTATTTCAATGGATGAAGTTAGGAAGAAATTATTTGTTATGTCGCTATCTGGTAAAGCGGCGCATTGGTATAAATGAAGGACGGGCGCTCTCTTGACTGGAAGGATATTGTGCCTCTATTTTATTCCAAGTTCTATCCTCCAAGTGAAATTCACAAAGATCGAAACCGTATATATAATTTCTGGCCTCATGATGGAGAGAGTATTGCCCAAGCATGGGAGAGATTGAAGTTTAATGCTCAAATGCCCCAATCATGAGCTTCCTGGTAATGTTATCATTGATAATTTCTATGCAAGACTTTCTTTTCAGGATAAAACCTTGCTGGATACTGCTTGTTCTGGATCATTCACACGCAACAAAGAAGAGTTTAAATGGGACCAGGAGAACGCTGAAGATTGGGAGAATGACAAAGGTAAGAGTCAGGTATAAATTATGATTATGAATGCATTGAAACTTTTATGGATACTGATAAATTTCGAAATATGAGTGCTACTTATGGTCTTGACTCTCAAGTTGTTGCAAATCTTTATAAAGCTTTTGCTTCTCACATCGAATTGCCTAGGAAGAATTTTGATAAGTATCATGAACCTTTTAAAGACGCTTGCATGAAGGATGAAACTGTTATTAATGATTGCAATGAACATGTTCAAACTTCTGAAAATGCTATTTCCTATAAGCATGTTAATTTTTGTGGAATACATAGACCTTGTGGAATTAATCAAATCAAAGATGAATATTGTATCCATCATAGGAATGAAAAAACTAGAAAGTGGTCTAGAGCTCTAGATGATCTTGGAGAAAAAGTGTGTGCCCTCTATCCTTTTATTTGTGAACTTTGCCATAGAGTTGGTCATTTTAATTTTCAATGTTCCTCCAATGATAATTCTAACCCCATGAGTGCTGCAAATTTGTATTGTGATGATGAAATTATTCCTAATCAGCATGATGAACTTACCTTATTTTTGAAGTGTGAAGAGTTATCAAGAAAAATTTCTTTGTTAGATATTAACGATCTTGATATTGATGATGTCCTGCATGGGTGTCTTTCTTATTGCATTAATAATTGCCATACAAATACTTACATACAGAATATTTTAGAAGATGACACTTTGCCAAAATATGATAGGACCGCTGTGTGTTTCAAACTTATTAATGAAAAGGGGGAATCCTCCCAAGTTTCTTCTATTGTTTCTGGAAATAAATCAGGTTCTGTGGAGAAGCCTCCCTTCAAGCCTCTTCCTCCTAAAGAAGGGAACGAGGAGAAGGAAAAGAAGAAGAAGGGAAAGAAGAAGAAGAAGAAGAAGAAGAAGAAGAAGAAGAAGAAGAAGAGGGGGAATAAGAAGAAAGAGGTAACGGCATATCCCCGCGTGTATGAGGTAACAATAGGTAACCGTAAGTATGTTGCTCCTAATGATTATTATGATAATGAATCTGAGTACGATGATCTTCCTATACCCTTTACCCATATTAGTGATCATGATTTGGAAGAGCACACTACCTTTGATATTGGAAATCTCTTTGGTACCGATTATGAAAGTAATGATGATAGCATTATTCATGTCCCCTCAAACGATGATATTGAAAGCTCTAAGCTTGGGGATGTTGTGCTTGAAGATCCTATATTTGAGACCTCTACTTTTAGTGAAAATGATGATATTACATATTCTGGTTTAGATAATCGCTATAGAGATGGATATGACATATGTTACAATTATCCTTATGAAACTTGTCATAGTTATGATGGGCTTGCCAAAAACCATTCCCTTAGTATGCAACTTGTTTACCATGTTCAAATTCTTGATAATGATCCTGCTCCAATTACTATTAATGAGAAGAGTTTTTCTTATGTCAAAAATAATGATACCTTTATGCATATGAACCATGATAAGAATGTTTTAAGTGATGGTTATATTGTGGATTTCATCAATGATGCTACTGAAAGTTATTATGAGAGAGGGAAACATTATATGCATCTTAATAATATTAAGTTTCCCCTCTTTATGTTGAGAATCTTGAAGTTACTCGTGTCTTATCTTCTTATGCTTGTCACTTTGTTCTTCATGAATTTATTTGTGTACAAGATTCCTTTTCATAGGAAGTGGGGTAGGTTTAAATGTGTTTTGAATTTGCTTCTTGATGCTCTCTTTTGCTTCAACTCTTATTTCTTGCGAGTGCATCATTAAAATTACTGAGCCCATCTTAATGGCTATAAAGAAAGAACTTCTTGGGAGATAACCCATGTCTTTATTTTACTACAACACTTTTGTTTTATATTTGAGTCTTGAAGTTGTTTACTACTGTAGCAACCTCTCCTTATCATGTTTTTGTGCCAAGTAAAGTCTCTATGGTAAGGTTGATACTAGATTTGGATTACTGCGCAGAAACAGATTTGCTGTCTGTCACGAATTTGCGCAGAAGTTTCTGTAGGTAACTCAGAAAAATCTGCAAATTTACGTGCGTGATCCTCAGATATGTACGCAACTTTCATTAGTTTTGAGTTTTTCCATCTGAGCAAGTTAAGTGCCCCTGCAAAATTGTCTTTACGACTGTTCTGTTTTGACAGATCTCCTTTTATTTCGCATTGCCGCTTTTGCTATGTTGAATGAGTTTCTTTGTTCCATTAACTTTCAGTGAAGTTGTGCAATGTCCAGAAGTGTTAATAATGATTGTGTCACCTCTGAACATGTGAATTTTGATTATGCACTAACCCTCTAATGAGTTTGCTCTAAGTTTGGTGTGAAGGAAGTTTTCAAGGATCAAGAGAGGAGGATGATATATGATCAAGAAGAGTGAAAAGTTTAAGCTTGGGGATGCCCCCATGGTTCATCCCTGCATATTTCAAGAAGACTCAAGCGTCTAAGCTTGGGGATGCCCAAGGCATCCCCTTCTTCATCAACTTATCAGGTTTCTTCTATTGAAACTATATTTTTATTCGGTCACATCTTATGTACTTACTTGGAGCGTCTGTGTGCTTTTATTTTCGTTTTGTTATTTGCATTCTTTGAATAAATTCATGCTTGTGTGGGAGAGAGACACGCTCCGCTGTTGCATATGAACACATGTGTTCTTAGCTTTACTTTTAATGTTCATGGCGAAGGTTGAAAACTGCTTCGTTCATTGTCATATGGTTGGAAACGGAAATGCTTCATGTGGTAAATGGTATAATGTCTTGAATAACTTGATACTTGGCAATTGTTGTGCTTATAGATCATGTTTGCTCTTGCATCATATACTTTGCACTTATTAATGAAGAATTACATAGAGCTTGTTAAAATTTGGTTTGCATGATTGGTATCTCTAAGTCTAGATATTTTCTGGTTAAGGTGTTTGAACAACAAGGAGACGATGTAAAGTCTTATAATGCTTACAATATGTTCATATGTGAGTCTTGCTGCACCGTTTTATACTTGAGTTTGCTTCAAACAACCTTGCTAGCCTAGCCTTGTATTGAGAGGATTCTTCTCGTGCATCCACATCCTTGAGCCAAAAACTATGCCAATTGTGTCCACCATACCTACCTACCACATGGTATTTCTCCGCCATTCCAAAGTAAATTGCTTGAGTGCTATCTTTAAACAATTCAAAAGTTATTACCTTTTATTTGTGTCAATGTTTTATAGCTCATGAGGAAGTATGTGGAGTTTATCTTTCAATCTTGTTGGGAAACTTTCACCAATGGACTAGTGGCTGATGACCCACAAGTATAGGGGATCGCAACAGTCTTCGAGGGAAGTAAACCCAAATTTATTGATTCGACACAAGGGGAGGTAAAGAATACTTATAAGCCTTAACAACTGAGTTGTCAATTCAGCTGCACCTGGAAAAGCACTAGTAACAGGGGTGATGTGAAAGTAGCAGTGATATGAGAGCAATAGTAACAGTAACACAACAGCAGTAGTAGTAATATGAGAGCAATGGTACCAGAAAATAGTTGACATGTAGAACGAGTATATGATGATGAAAGATGGACCGGGGTTCCAAGCTATCTACACTAGTGGTAACTCTCCAATAACAAGTGTCGGGTGAACAAATTACAGCTGGGCAATTGATAGGATTGATAAGGCATTAAGAAAGAACATCAATTCATTAATCATGTAGGCATGTTTTCCATATTTAGTCGTACGTGCTCGCAATGAGAAACTTGCACAACATCTATTGTCCTACCAGCCGGTGGCAGCCGGGCCTCAAGGGAATCTACTGGATATTAAGGTACTCCTTTTAATAGAGCACCGGAGCAAAGCATTAACACTCCGTGAAAACATGTGTCCCTCACATCACCGCCATCCCCTCCGGTTGTCCCGATTTCTGTCACTTCGGGGCCTTTGGTTCCGGACAGTGACATGTGCATACAACTTGTAGATACAATCTAAGCAATAATTATAAAGCTCAAATCTAAGATCATGCCACTCGGGCCCTAGTGACAAGCATTAAGCATAACAAGATTGCAGCAACAATAACTTCACAAACTTTATAGATAGACTAATCATAATGTATCATCCATCGGATCCCAACAAACACAACACCGATTACATCAGATGGATCTCAATCATGTAAGGCAGCTCATGAGATCATTGTATTGAAGTACATGGGGGAGAGAATACCAACTAGCTACAGCTAGAACCCGTAGTCCATGGGGGAACTACTCACGGAGCATGATGGAGGCGATGGCGTTGATGGAGATGGCTTCCGGGGCACTTCCCCGTCCCGGCAGGGTGCCGGACAGAGACTTCTGTCCCCGAATTGGAGTTTCGCGATGGCGGCGGCGCCCCTGGAGTCTTTCTGAGTTTCGTCAAGGGTACGGTGTTTTTAGGTCGAAAGGGGTTAAATAGGCGAAGAGGCGGCGGAGGCTGACAGGTGGCCTCCTCATAGGGGGGCGCGGCCTGGGGCTAGCCCGCGCGGCCCACCCTCCTGGTGGCCCCTGGCTCTCCTCCGACTCTTCTTCGGTGTTCTGGATGCTTCCGGGAAAAATAAGATCTTTGGCGTTGATTTCGTCCAATTCCGAGAATATTGCCCGAACAAGCCTTTCTGGAACCAAAGCAGTAAAACAGAACGCATGTGGCATCTTGTTAATAGGTTAGTTCCGGAAAACGCATAAAAACATTATAAAGTGCAAGCAAAACATGTAAGTATTGTCATAAACAAGCATGGAACGACAGAAATTATGGATACGTCGGGGACGTATCAGCATCCCTGTTAGTTTCTGCTGTCCCGAGCAGGTAAAACGATAAAAAGAATAATTTCTGTAGTGACATGCTACTTACATAACCTTGATCATACTATTACAAAGCATATGAAATGAATGAAGTGACTCAAGGCAATGATCTATAGTTGCTAACAAATAGATAACATATAGCAAAACTTTTCATGGAGAGTACTTTCAAGACAAGCATCAAAAGTCTTGCACAAGAGTTAACTCATAAAGCAATAAGTTCATAGTAAAGGCATCGAAGCAACACAAAGGAGGATATAAGTTTCAGCGGTTGCTTTCAACTTTCAACATGTATATCTCATGGATATTGTCAACATAGAGTAATATGATGAATGCAAATATGCAAGTATGTAAGAATCAATGCACAGTTGACACAAGTGTTTGCTTCTAAGGTGGAAGGAATTAGGTAACTGACTCAACATAAAAGTAAAAGAATGGCCCTTCTACGAGGGAAGCATCGATTGCTATATTTGTGCTAGAGCTTTGGTTTTGAAAACATAAAGAGAGCATAAAAGTAAAATTTTGAGAGGTGTTTGTTGTTGTCAACGAATGGTAGTGGGTACACTAACTACCTCATCAACCGGACTCACAAGAGCGGCTCCCATTTTATTTATTTTTGGGTGGCACTCCTTCCAACCTTTCTTTCACAAACCATGGCTAACCGAATCCTCGGGTGCCTGCCAACAATCACATACCATGAAGGAGTGCCTTTTTATTTAAGTTTTATTATGATGATGACACTCCCCCAACCTTTGCTTACACAAGCCATGGCTAACCGAATCCTTCGGGTGCCGTCCAACAATCACAAACCATTGAGGAGTGTCTATTTAAATTAATTAATTCGGGACTGGGAATCCCATTGCCAGCTCTTTTGCAAAATTATTGGATAAGCGGATGTGCCACTAGTCCATATGAGAGTCCGTCAAAAGTAAATGACAAGGTTGAAAGCTAAACACCACATACTTCCTCATGAGCTATGAAACATTAACACAAATTGAGAAGCATTTTGAATTATTTAAAGGTAGCACTCAAGCAATTTACTTGGAATGGCAGAAAATACCACAGTAGGTAGGTATGGTGGACACAAATGGCATAGGTTTTGGCTCAAGGTTTTTGGATGCACGAGAAGTATTCCCTCTCAGTACAAGGTTTAGGCTAGCAAGGTTGTTTGAAGCAAACACAAGTATGAACCGGTACAGCAAAACTTACATAAGAACATATTGCAAGCATTATAATACTCTACACTGTCTTCCTTGTTGCTCAAACACTTTTACCGAAAATATCTAGACCTTAAGAGAGATCAATTATGCAAACCAATTTTAACAAGCTCTACGGTAGTTCTCCACTAATAGGTTTAAACTACATGCAAAAACTTATGATCTACTTGAGAGCTCAAAACAATTGCCAAGTATCAAATTATCCAAGACATATGAGGCATTTTCTTTTCCCAACCAAATAAAGATAAATATTGTAGCTTCCAACTTTTATTCATTGAACATTAAAAGTAAAACGAAGAACAAGTGTTCATATGAAAAAGCGGAGCGTGTCTCTCTCCCAAACATGGATTGCTAGGATCCGAATTTATTCAAACATAAACAAAACGAAAAATAAACACACAGACGCTCCAAGTAAAGCACATATGATGTGACTGAATAAAAATATAGTTTCAGGGGAGGAACCTGATAAGTTGATGAAGAAGGGGATGCCTTGGGCATCCCCAAGCTTAGACGCTTGAGTCTTCTTGAAATATGCAGGGATGAACCACGGGGGCATCCCCAAGCTTAGACTTTTCACTCTTCTTGATCATATATCATCCTCCTCTCTTGACCCTTGAAAACTTCCTTCACACCAAACTTCTCATAAACTTCATTAGAGGGGTTAGTACTCAAAAAATTTGAATCCACCTTGGTCCTGTAGTGGCACATTGCAAGAACTCAATAAAACATTAGCTACAGCTCTCCACGTCTAGAAAGCCTCACATAAAGTCCACAAGAGACAATGCAAAAAACAGAGACAGAATCTGCCAAAACAGAACAGCCAGTAAACACGAATTTTTACGGGGTACTTCCGTTGCTCAAATCAGAAAACTCAAAACTAATGAAAGTTGCGTACATATCTGAGGATCACGCACGTAAATTGACAGATTTTTCTGAGTTTCCTACAGAGAAATTTGCCCAGATTCGTGACAGATAGAAATCTGTTTCTGCGCAGGAATCCAAATCTAGTATCAACCTTCGATTAGAGGCTTCACTTGGCACAACAAAACACAAAACTAAGATAAGGAGAGGTTGCTACAGTAGTAAACAACTTCCAAGACACAAATATAAAACAAAGTACTGTAGCAAAATAACACATGGGTTATCTCCCAAGAAGTTCTTTTCTTTATAGCCATTAAGATGGGCTCAGCAGTTTTAAATGATGCACTCGCAAGAAACAAGAGTAGAGGTAAAAGAGAGCATCAAAAAGCAAATCCAAAACACATTTAAGTCTAACATGCTTCCTATGTAAAGGAATCTTGTAAATAAACAAGTTCATGAAAAGCAAAGTAACAAGCATAGGAAGATAAAACAAGTGTAACTTCAAAATTTTAAGCATATAGAGAGGTGTTTTAGTACCATGCAAATTTCTACAACCATATTTTCCTCTCTCATAATAATTTTCAGTAGCTTCATGGATAAACTCAACAATATAACTATCACATGCAGCATACTTTTCATGATTTCCAAACACATAATTTTTATCAATCTCAAGAATAGTGGAATTAAAACTTTCAAACTTACTTTTATCAATAATATAACAAGGTAGTTGATCAATCTCAAGAGATATGGGACACATAGATAATGTCAAGAACTCTCCAATCCCATTTTCATTAGTAGTACAATTAATATTATCAAGTAACATAGGACCATCATCTAAAGCTTTATCATAAACATTTGCTAAGCAAAATTCTTTAGTACCATGCATTTCGACATCAGGCACAAACAAAGCATTATCATAAGATTTATCAAAGTAGCATGGATTATCATATATAACAGTAGCATAATTATTCTCACAAGTTTTACTTATAGGTACTATTTCAAGAGAATCCACAGGAACATAACATTCAACCTCTTCCGGTAAGCATGGAGGACAATCAAATAGTGTAAGAGATAAAGAGTTACTCTCATTAGAAGGTTGGCATGGGTAGCTAATCCATTCTTCCTCCTTTTGTTCGTCGCTCTCCTCTTCTTTTTCATCCAATGAGCTTTCAGGTTCATCAATTTCCTCCTCCTTTTCATCCAATGAGCTTTCAGGTTCATCAATTTCTTCTTCCACCGGTTCCTGCAAATTGTGAGTGCATTCTTGTGCATTAATGTGTCTCTCTTTATAATCAAGGATATAAGGATTCCTACTGTAGCATTCTATGCATGAATTAAGGATAGTAGAGACATAATCTTTAAGGTCCTTACAAATAGCACAAGTTTCATAATTCTCAACCATGAAGGATTCTATCTCGGAGGCTCCCATAAATAAGACAAATTGTTCTACCTCTTCGAACCCATAATGAATATAGCAATTCCGATTATAGTTCTTAATTAAAAATTCCTCACTAAAGCCACATTGAAATTTAAGATGTTTAGTATCATGTTCAGAGCAACAGTTTATATCATGGCGTTTAAGCAAGATTTTAGCAATTGTATTTAATTTTTCTATCATAGCACTCATTATTTTACCAGTTCTTGATTCTCTATAATTATTATAACATTCTATAAGCTCCAAGTAGGTTGTAGGTTCTCCCATAACAGCAGTTTTTAATTTTTAGATTTTTCAAATTTTTATGGATTTTTGGGTATATGAGGAAAATAAAACAAGACAAAAAGAAACTAAGCAAAAGTAAACTACGCAAAATAATACTAGACAGAAATAAACTAAGCACAAATAAACTAAACAAAAGTAAACTAGCAAGACAAAATAAAATAAATGCAGAGAGAGATGTAGAGTGTACTCCCCAGGTGAACTTATGAGTAGAGCTATGCCTCCCCGGCAACGGCGCCAGAAAATAGTCTTGATGACCCACAAGTATAGGGGATCGCAACAGTCTTCGAGGGAAGTAAAACCCAAATTTATTGATTCGACACAAGGGGAGGTAAAGAATACTTATAAGCCTTAACAACTGAGTTGTCAATTCAGCTGCACCTGGAAAAGCACTAGTAACAGGGGTGATGTGAAAGTAGCAGTGATATGAGAGCAATAGTAACAGTAACACAACAGCAGTAGTAGTAATATGAGAGCAATGGTACCAGAAAATAGTTGACATGTAGAACGAGTATATGATGATGAAAGATGGACCGGGGTTCCAAGCTATCTACACTAGTGGTAACTCTCCAATAACAAGTGTCGGGTGAACAAATTACAGCTGGGCAATTGATAGGATTGATAAGGCATTAAGAAAGAACATCAATTCATTAATCATGTAGGCATGTTTTCCATATTTAGTCGTACGTGCTCGCAATGAGAAACTTGCACAACATCTATTGTCCTACCAGCCGGTGGCAGCCGGGCCTCAAGGGAATCTACTGGATATTAAGGTACTCCTTTTAATAGAGCACCGGAGCAAAGCATTAACACTCCGTGAAAACATGTGTCCCTCACATCACCGCCATCCCCTCCGGTTGTCCCGATTTCTGTCACTTCGGGGCCTTTGGTTCCGGACAGTGACATGTGCATACAACTTGTAGATACAATCTAAGCAATAATTATAAAGCTCAAATCTAAGATCATGCCACTCGGGCCCTAGTGACAAGCATTAAGCATAACAAGATTGCAGCAACAATAACTTCACAAACTTTATAGATAGACTAATCATAATGTATCATCCATCGGATCCCAACAAACACAACACCGATTACATCAGATGGATCTCAATCATGTAAGGCAGCTCATGAGATCATTGTATTGAAGTACATGGGGAGAGAATACCAACTAGCTACAGCTAGAACCCGTAGTCCATGGGGGAACTACTCACGGAGCATGATGGAGGCGATGGCGTTGATGGAGATGGCTTCCGGGGGCACTTCCCCGTCCCCAGGTGCCGGGACAGAGACTTCTGTCCCGAATTGGAGTTTCGCGATGGCGGCGCCCTGGAGTCTTTCTGGAGTTTCGTCAAGTGGTACGGTGTTTTTAGGTCGAAAGGGGTTAAATAGGCGAAGAGGCGGCGCAGGAGGGCTGACAGGGTGGCCTCCTCATAGGGGGGCGCGGCCTGGGGCTAGCCCGCGCGGCCCACCCTCCTGGTGGCCCCCTGGCTCTCCTCCGACTCTTCTTCGGTGTTCTGGATGCTTCCGGGAAAAATAAGATCTTTGGCGTTGATTTCGTCCAATTCCGAGAATATTGCCCGAACAGCCTTTCTGGAACCAAAACAGCAGAAAACAGGAACTGGCACTGTGGCATCTTGTTAATAGGTTAGTTCCGGAAAACGCATAAAAACATTATAAAGTGCAAGCAAAACATGTAAGTATTGTCATAAAACAAGCATGGAACGACAGAAATTATGGATACGTCAATGGACTAGTGGCTTCATCCGCTTATCCAATAATTTTGCAAAAAGAGCTGGCAATGGGGTTCCCAGCCCCGAATTAATTAACTTTCATAAATTTACAAATAGACACTCCTCCATGGTATGTGATTGTTGGTCGGCACCCGAGGATTCGGTTAGCCATGGCTTGAGAAAGCAAAGGTGGGGAGGAGTGTCATCTAAATAAAACTAAAATAAAAAGGCACTCCTTCATGGTATGAGATTGTTGGCAGGCACACGTCTCCGACGTATCGATAATTTCTTATGTTCCATGCCACATTATTGATGATATCTACATGTTTTATACACATTATATGTCATTATTATGCGTTTTCCGGAACTAACCTATTGACGAGATGCCGAAGGCCAGTTGCTGTTTTCTGCTGTTTTTGGTTTCAGAAATCCTAGTAAAGAAATATTTTCGGAATCGGACGAAATAAAGACCGAAGACCTTATAATTCCCGGAAGCTTCCAGAGCACCGGAGAGGGACGAGAGGGGAGCCAGGGGGGCCCCACACCACACCCCGGCGCGGGCCAGGGGGGGCGCGCCCCCCTAGGGTGTGGGCAGCCCGTGGCCCCTCCGACTCCCTCTCTTCGCCTATTTAAGCCTCTCTGACCTAAAAACACCGACGGAGAGCCACGATACGGAGAAAACCTTCCAGAGCCGCCGCCATCGCGAAATCAAGATTCGGGGGACAGAAGTCTCTGTTCCGGCACCCTGCCGGGACGGGGAATTGCCCCCGGAGTCATCTCCACCGCCGTCTTCACCGCCATCTTCACCGCCATCGCTGTCTCCATGATGAGGAGGGAGTAATCCACCGGGCTGAGGGCTCTACCGTAGCTATGTGGTTAATCTCTCTCTGTACTTCAATACAATGATCTCATGAGCTGCTTTACATGATTGAGATCCATATGATGAGCTTTGTATCGCTACTAGTTGTGTGCTACTCATGTGATGTTATTAAAGTAGTCTATTCCTCCTACTTGGTGTAAAGGTGATTAGTGTGTGCACCGTGTGGTTCTTGTCGTAGGCTATGATCACGATCTCTTGTAGATTGTGGAGTTAATTATCATTATGATAGTATTGATGTGATCTATTCCTCCTTCATAGTGTAATGTGGACAGTGTGTGCACTATGTTAGTTCTTGGTTTATTTTGCAATGATCTATTATGCTCTAAGGTTATTTAAATATGAACATTGAATTGTGGAGCTTGTTAACTCCGGCATTGAGGGTTCGTGTAATCCTACGCAATGTGTTCATTATCAAACAAGAGTGTATGTAGCACATATGAGAAGAAGTATTTATTATGCGATCAATGTTGAGAGTGTCCACTAGTGAAAGTATGATCCCTAGGCCTTGTTTCCAATACTGAAAACACCGTTTATTTACTGTTCTGTTGCATGTTTACTCGCTGCCATATTTTATTCAGATTGCTATTACCACTCATATACATCCATATTACTTGTATTTCACTATCTCTTCGCCGAACTAGTGCACCTATACACCTGACAAGTGTATTTGGTGTGTTGGGGACACAAGAGACTTCTTGCTTTGTGATTACAGGGTTGCTTGAGAGGGATATCTTTGACCTCTTCCTCCCTGAGTTCGATAAACCTTGGGTAATCCACTTAAGGGAAACTTGCTACTGTTCTACAAACCTCTGCTCTTGGAGGCCCAACACTGTCTACAAGAATAGAAGCTCCCGTAGACATCAAGCACTTTTCTGGCGCCGTTGCCGGGGAGGAAAGGTAAAAGGCACTCATACTCCGGTTCCAGGTAACAGTACTTTTCTGGCGCCATTGTGTGTGTGCTCGAAGCTATTTCCTTTAGACTCTGCAATTACGACATTTTGTTTCTTGTTTACACTAGTTAGGCATAATGGACAACAAAGAGCTTCTTATTCTATTTCCTGATTTAAGACATGGATGGTTTGATACAAAAATTAAAAAACCTATGGAACCTTATTTACATGATAGTAGCAATGTTATTAGTATGAATGCAATTACTGCTAATGCTATGAAGAAGTCTAAGCTTGGGGAAGCTGGTTTACATAAAAATAATCTTTTTAGCTCCTCCGCTTTGGAAGAAATATTTTGCTCTGATAATGCTTTATCTCCCATATGCGATAACTCTAATGATGCTTCTGATATTTTAAATCCACCTGCTGAAAGTATTCCGTATAAAATACCTATGGAAATTATTGAACGTGTTATGGATAACCGCTATGAAGGGGATGGAACTGTCCATCCTGGAGATCATTTACTGTTTTTGCATGAATTATGCGGGTTATTCAAGTGTGCAGGTATCTCTATGGATGAAGTGAAGAAGAAACTATTCTCTATGTCGCTGTCTGGTAAAGCGGCGCATTGGTATAAACTATTGAAGGACGGGCGCTCTCTTGATTGGAAGGATATTGTGCCTCTATTTTATTCCAAGTTCTATCCTCCAAGTGAAATTCACAAAGATCGAAACCATATATATAATTTTTGGCCTCATGATGGAGAGAGTATTGCCCAAGCATGGGAGAGATTGAAGACTTTAATGCTCAAATGCCCCAATCATGAGCTTCCAGGTAATATCATCATTGATAATTTCTATGCAAGACTTTCTTTTCAAGATAAGACCTTGCTGGATACTACTTGTTCTGGATCATTCACGAGCAACAAAGAAGAGTTTAAAAGGGACCTTCTTGATCGGATTAAGGAGAACGCTGAAGATTGGGAGAACGACAAAGGTAAAGAGTCAGGTATAAATTATGATTATGAATGCATTGAAACTTTCATGGATAGTGGTAAATTTCGAAATATGAGTGCTACTTATGGTCTTGACTCTCAAGTTGCTGCAAATCTTTATAAAGCCTTTGCTTCTCATTTAGAATTGCCTAAAAAGAATTTTGATAAGTATCATGAACCTTTTAAAGAGGCTTGCATGAAGAATGACATTGTTGTTAATGATTGCAATAAGCATGCTCAAACTCCTAAGAATGCTATTTCCTATAAGCATGTTAATTTTTGTGGAATACATAGACCTTGTGGAATTAATCAAATAGAAGATGAATATTGTATCCATCACAGAAATGAAAAAACTAGAAAGTGGTCTAGAGCTCTAGATGATCTTGGAGAAAAAGTGTGTGCCCTCTATCCTTTTATTTGTGAACTTTGCCATAGAGTTGGTCATTTTAATTTTCAATGTTCCTCCAATGATAATTCAAACCCCATGAGTGCTGCAAATTTGTATTGTGATGATGAAATTATTCCTAATCAGCATGATGAACTTACCTTATTTTTAAAGTGTGAAGAGTTGTCAAGAAAAATTTCTTTGTTAAATATTAACGATCTTGATATTGATGATGTCCTGCATGGTTGTCTTTCTTATTGCATTGATAATAGCCATACAAATACTTACATACAAAATATTTTAGAAGATGACACCTTGCCAAAATATGATAGGACCGCTGTGTGTTTTCAACTAATTAATGAAAAGGAGGGATCCTCCCAAGTTTCTTCTATTGTTTCTAAAAGTAAATCAGGTTATGCGGACAAGCCACCCTTCAAGCCTCTTCCTCCTAAAGAAGGGAATGAGGAGAAGGAAGAGAAGAAGAAGAAGAAGAAGAAGAAGAAGGGAACGAAGAAGAAGAAGAAGAAGAAGGAGAATAAAAAGAAAGAGGTAACGGCGTATCCCCGCGTGAACGAGATAACGCTAGGTAACCGTAAGTATGTTGCTCCTAATGATTATTGTGATAATGAATCTGAATACGATGATCTTCCTATGCCCTTTACATACATTAGCGATCATGATTTGAATGAGCACACTACCTTTGATATTGGAAATCTCTTTGGTACTGATTATGAAAGTAATGATGATAGCATTATTCATGTCCCCTTAAACGATGATATTGAAAGCCCTAAGCTTGGGGATGTTGTGCTTGAAGATCCTATATTTGAGACTTCTACTTTTAGTGAAAATGATGATATTACATATTCTGGTTTAGATAATTGCTATAGAGATGTATATGACACATGTTACAATTATCCTTATGAAACTTGTCATAGTTATGATGGGCTTGCCAAAAACCATTCCCTTAGTATGCAACTTGTTTACCATGTTCAAATTCTTGATAATAATCTTGCTCCAATTACTATTAATGAGAATAACTCTTCTTATGCCAAAATTAATGATACTTCTATGCATATGAACCATGATAAGAATGTTTTAAGTGACGGGTATATTGTGGATTTCATCAATGATGCTACTGAAAGTTATTATGAGAGAGGGAAATATGGTTATATGCATCTTAATAATATTAAGTTTCCCCTCTTTATGTTGAGAATCTTTAAGTTACTCGTGTTTTATCCTCTTATGCTTGTCACTTTGCTCTTCATGAATTCATTTGTGTATAAGATTCTTCTGCATAGGAAGCATGTTAGGCTTAAATGTGTTTTGAATTGCCTCTTGAAGCTCTCTTTTGCTTCAAATACTATTTCTTGCGGGTGCATCACCAAAATTGTTGAGCCCATCTTAATGGCTATAAAGAAAGAACTTCTTGGGAGATAACCCATGTGTTATTTTGCTACAGTACTTTGTTTTATATTTGTGTCTTGGAAGTTGTTTACTACTGTAGCAACCTCTCCTTATCATGTTTTTGTGCCAAGTAAAGTTTCTATGTCAAAGTTGATGTTATATTTGGGATCGCTGCGCAGAAACAGCATTGCTGTCTGTCACGAATCTGGGCACAGTTCTCTGTAGAAAATTCAAAAAATCTGCCAATTTACGAGCGTGATCCTCAGATATGTACGCAACTTTCATTAGTTTTGAGTTTTTCCATTTGAGCAAGTCTGGTGCCAGCTTTAAATTCGTCTTTACGGACTGTTCTGTTTTTGACAGATTCTGCCTTTTATTTCGCATTGCCTCTTTTGCTATGTTGGATTCATTTCTTTGATCCATTAATGTCCAGTAGCTTTATGCAATGTCCAGAAATGAAAAAAATGTTTGTGTCACCTCTGAACATGTGAATTTTTGATTATGCACTAACCCTCTAATGAGTTTGCTTGAAGTTTGGTGTGAAGGAAGTTTTCAAGGGTCAAGAGAGGAGGATGATATACTACGATCAAGAAGAATGAAAAGTCTAAGCTTGGGGATGCCCCGGTGGTTCATCCCTGCATATTTCAAGAAGACCCAAGCATCTAAGCTTGGGGATGCCCAAGGCATCCCCTTCTTCATCGACAAAGTATCAGGTTCCTTCTCTTGAAACTATATTTTTATTCGGTCACATCTTATGTACTTTACTTGGAGCGTCTGTATGTTTTTGTTTTTGTTTGAATAAATGATTGTTTGGGAGAGAGACACGCTCCGCTGGTTCGTATGAACACATGTGTTCTTAGCTTTTAATTTTCATGGCGAAGGTTGAAACTGCTTCGTTAATTGTTATATGATTGGAAACGGGAAATGCTACATGTAGTAATTGGTGTAATGTCTTGAATAATGTGATACTTGGCAATTGTTGTGCTCATATAGATCTTGTTTAAGCTCTTGCATCATGTACCTTGTACCCATTAATGAATAATTACATAGAGCTTGTTAAAATTTGGTTTGCATGATTGGTCTCTCTAAGTCTAGATATTTTCTGGTTGAGGTGTTTGAACAACAAGGAGACGATGTAAAGTCTTATAATGCTTACAATATGTTTATATGTGAGTCTTGCTGCACCATTTTATACTTGAGTTTGCTTCAAATAACCTTGCTAGCCTAAACCTTGTATCGAGAGGGAATACTTCTCATGCATCCAAATACTTGAGCCAATATTCATGCCATTTGTGTCCACCATACCTACCTACTACATGGTATTTCTCCGCCATTCCAAAGTAAATTGCTTGAGTGCTACCTTTAAACAAATTCAAAAGTTATTACCTCTTATTTGTGTCAATGTTTTATAGCTCATGATGAAGTATGTGGTGTTTATCTTTCAATCTTGTTGGACAACTTTCACCAATGGACTAGTGGCTTCATCCGCTTATCCAATAATTTTGCAAAAAGAGCTGGCAATGGGATTCCCAGTCCCAAATTAATTAACAAAAATAGACACTCCTCCATGGTATGTGATTGTTGGACGGCACCCGAAGGATTCGGTTAGCCATGGCTTGAGAAAGCAAAGGTGGGGAGGAGTGTCATCATAATAAAACTAAAATAAAAAGGCACTCCTTCATGGTATGAGATTGTTGGCAGGCACCCGAGGATTCGGTTAGCCATGGTTTGTGAAAGAAAGGTTGGAAGGAGTGCCACCCAAAAATAAATAAAATGGGAGCCGCTCTTTGAAGGTTTGTCTGGCAAGGGGGTTAGAGTACCCGCTACCATTCGTTGACAACAACAAACGCCTCTCAAAACTTTACTTTTATGCTCTCTATATGTTTTCAAAATCAAAGCTCTAGCACAAATATAGCAATCGATGCTTTCCTCTTTGAAGGGCCATTCTTTTACTTTATTGTTGAGTCAGTTTACCTATTCTTTCTATCTTAGAAGCAAACACTTGTGTAAATTGTGTGCATTGATTCTTACATGTTTACCTATTGCACTTGTTATATTACTTTGTGTTGACAATTATCCATGAGATATACATGTTAAAGTTGAAAGCAACCGCTGAAACTTATATCTTCCTTTGTGTTGTTTCAAAGCTTTCTACTAAGAATTTATTGCTTATGAGTTAACTCTTATGCAAGACTCATTGATGCTTGTCTTGAAAGTATTATTCATGAAAAGTCTTTGTTATGTGATTCATTTGTTTACTCATTATCTTCATCATTGCTTCGAATCTCTGCATTTATCTCATGTGCTTTACAATAGTATGATCAAGGTTATGATGGCATGTCACTTAAGAAATTATCATTGTTATCGTTTTACCTGCTCGGGACGAGCAGAACTAAGCTTGGGGATGCTTGATACGTCTCAAACGTATCTATAATTTCTTATGTTCCATGCCACTTTATTGATGATATCTACATGTTTTATACACATTATATGTCATTATTATGCGTTTTCCGGAACTAACCTATTGACGAGATGCCGAAAGCCGTTGCTGTTTTCTGCTGTTTTTGGTTTCAGAAATCCTAGTAAAGAAATATTTTCGAATCGGACGAAATAAAGACCGAAGACCTTATAATTCCCGGAAGCTTCCAGAGCACCGGAGAGGGACGAGAGGGGAGCCCTGGGGGCCCCACACCACACCCCGGCGCGGGCCGGGGCGCGCCCCCTAGGGTGTGGGCAGCCCGTGGCCCCTCCGACTCCCTCTCTTCGCCTATTTAAGCCTCTCTGACCTAAAAACACCGACGGAGAGCCACGATACGGAGAAAACCTTCCGAGCCGCCGCCATCGCGAAATGAAGATTCGGGGGACAAGTCTCTGTTAAGCCTCCGGACGGGGAATTGCCCCCGGAGTCATCTCCACCGCCGTCTTCACCGCCATCTTCACCGCCATCTGTCTCCATGATGAGGAGGGAGTAATCCACCGGGCTGAGGGCTCTACCGTAGCTATGTGGTTAATCTCTCTCTGTACTCCAATACAATGATCTCATGAGCTGCTTTACATGATTGAGATCCATATGATGAGCTTTGTATCGCTACTAGTTGTGTGCTACTCATGTGATGTTATTAAAGTAGTCTATTCCTCCTACTTGGTGTAAAGGTGATTAGTGTGTGCACCGTGTGGTTCTTGTCGTAGGCTATGATCACGATCTCTTGTAGATTGTGGAGTTAATTATCATTATGATAGTATTGATGTGATCTATTCCTCCTTCATAGTGTAATGTGGACAGTGTGTGCACTATGTTAGTTCTTGGTTTATTTTGCAATGATCTATTATGCTCTAAGGTTATTTAAATATGAACATTGAATTGTGGAGCTTGTTAACTCCGGCATTGAGGGTTCGTGTAATCCTACGCAATGTGTTCATTATCAAACAAGAGTGTATGTAGCACATATGAGAAGAAGTATTTATTATGCGATCAATGTTGAGAGTGTCCACTAGTGAAAGTATGATCCCTAGGCCTTGTTTCCAATACTGAAAACACCGTTTATTTACTGTTCTGTTGCATGTTTACTCGCTGCCATATTTTATTCAGATTGCTATTACCACTCATATACATCCATATTACTTGTATTTCACTATCTCTTCGCCGAACTAGTGCACCTATACACCTGACAAGTGTATTTGGTGTGTTGGGGACACAAGAGACTTCTTGCTTTGTGATTACAGGGTTGCTTGAGAGGGATATCTTTGACCTCTTCCTCCCTGAGTTCGATAAACCTTGGGTAATCCACTTAAGGGAAACTTGCTGCTGTTCTACAAACCTCTGCTCTTGGAGGCCCAACACTGTCTACAAGAATAGAAGCTCCCGTAGACATCAAGCACTTTTCTGGCGCCGTTGCCGGGGAGGAAAGGTAAAAGGCACTCATACTCCGGTTCCAGGTAACAGTACTTTTCTGGCGCCATTGTGTGTGTGCTCGAAGCTATTTCCTTTAGACTCTGCAATTACGACATTTTGTTTCTTGTTTACACTAGTTAGGCATAATGGACAACAAAGAGCTTCTTATTCTATTTCCTGATTTAAGACATGGATGGTTTGATACAAAAATTAAAAAACCTATGGAACCTTATTTACATGATAGTAGCAATGTTATTAGTATGAATGCAATTACTGCTAATGCTATGAAGAAGTCTAAGCTTGGGGAAGCTGGTTTACATAAAAATAATCTTTTTAGCTCCTCCGCTTTGGAAGAAATATTTTGCTCTGATAATGCTTTATCTCCCATATGCGATAACTCTAATGATGCTTCTGATATTTTAAATCCACCTGCTGAAAGTATTCCGTATAAAATACCTATGGAAATTATTGAACGTGTTATGGATAACCGCTATGAAGGGGATGGAACTGTCCATCCTGGAGATCATTTACTGTTTTTGCATGAATTATGCGGGTTATTCAAGTGTGCAGGTATCTCTATGGATGAAGTGAAGAAGAAACTATTCTCTATGTCGCTGTCTGGTAAAGCGGCGCATTGGTATAAACTATTGAAGGACGGGCGCTCTCTTGATTGGAAGGATATTGTGCCTCTATTTTATTCCAAGTTCTATCCTCCAAGTGAAATTCACAAAGATCGAAACCATATATATAATTTTTGGCCTCATGATGGAGAGAGTATTGCCCAAGCATGGGAGAGATTGAAGACTTTAATGCTCAAATGCCCCAATCATGAGCTTCCAGGTAATATCATCATTGATAATTTCTATGCAAGACTTTCTTTTCAAGATAAGACCTTGCTGGATACTACTTGTTCTGGATCATTCACGAGCAACAAAGAAGAGTTTAAAAGGGACCTTCTTGATCGGATTAAGGAGAACGCTGAAGATTGGGAGAACGACAAAGGTAAAGAGTCAGGTATAAATTATGATTATGAATGCATTGAAACTTTCATGGATAGTGGTAAATTTCGAAATATGAGTGCTACTTATGGTCTTGACTCTCAAGTTGCTGCAAATCTTTATAAAGCCTTTGCTTCTCATTTAGAATTGCCTAAAAAGAATTTTGATAAGTATCATGAACCTTTTAAAGAGGCTTGCATGAAGAATGACATTGTTGTTAATGATTGCAATAAGCATGCTCAAACTCCTAAGAATGCTATTTCCTATAAGCATGTTAATTTTTGTGGAATACATAGACCTTGTGGAATTAATCAAATAGAAGATGAATATTGTATCCATCACAGAAATGAAAAAACTAGAAAGTGGTCTAGAGCTCTAGATGATCTTGGAGAAAAAGTGTGTGCCCTCTATCCTTTTATTTGTGAACTTTGCCATAGAGTTGGTCATTTTAATTTTCAATGTTCCTCCAATGATAATTCAAACCCCATGAGTGCTGCAAATTTGTATTGTGATGATGAAATTATTCCTAATCAGCATGATGAACTTACCTTATTTTTAAAGTGTGAAGAGTTGTCAAGAAAAATTTCTTTGTTAAATATTAACGATCTTGATATTGATGATGTCCTGCATGGTTGTCTTTCTTATTGCATTGATAATAGCCATACAAATACTTACATACAAAATATTTTAGAAGATGACACCTTGCCAAAATATGATAGGACCGCTGTGTGTTTTCAACTAATTAATGAAAAGGAGGGATCCTCCCAAGTTTCTTCTATTGTTTCTAAAAGTAAATCAGGTTATGCGGACAAGCCACCCTTCAAGCCTCTTCCTCCTAAAGAAGGGAATGAGGAGAAGGAAGAAGAAGAAGAAGAAGAAGAAGAAGAAGAAGAAGAAGGGAAGAAGAAGAAGAAGAAGAAGAAGAAGGAGAATAAAAAGAAAGAGGTAACGGCGTATCCCCGCGTGAATGAGATAACGCTAGGTAACCGTAAGTATGTTGCTCCTAATGATTATTGTGATAATGAATCTGAATACGATGATCTTCCTATGCCCTTTACATACATTAGCGATCATGATTTGAATGAGCACACTACCTTTGATATTGGAAATCTCTTTGGTACTGATTATGAAAGTAATGATGATAGCATTATTCATGTCCCCTTAAACGATGATATTGAAAGCCCTAAGCTTGGGGATGTTGTGCTTGAAGATCCTATATTTGAGACTTCTACTTTTAGTGAAAATGATGATATTACATATTCTGGTTTAGATAATTGCTATAGAGATGTATATGACACATGTTACAATTATCCTTATGAAACTTGTCATAGTTATGATGGGCTTGCCAAAAACCATTCCCTTAGTATGCAACTTGTTTACCATGTTCAAATTCTTGATAATAATCTTGCTCCAATTACTATTAATGAGAATAACTCTTCTTATGCCAAAATTAATGATACTTCTATGCATATGAACCATGATAAGAATGTTTTAAGTGACGGGTATATTGTGGATTTCATCAATGATGCTACTGAAAGTTATTATGAGAGAGGGAAATATGGTTATATGCATCTTAATAATATTAAGTTTCCCCTCTTTATGTTGAGAATCTTTAAGTTACTCGTGTTTTATCCTCTTATGCTTGTCACTTTGCTCTTCATGAATTCATTTGTGTATAAGATTCTTCTGCATAGGAAGCATGTTAGGCTTAAATGTGTTTTGAATTGCCTCTTGAAGCTCTCTTTTGCTTCAAATACTATTTCTTGCGGGTGCATCACCAAAATTGTTGAGCCCATCTTAATGGCTATAAAGAAAGAACTTCTTGGGAGATAACCCATGTGTTATTTTGCTACAGTACTTTGTTTTATATTTGTGTCTTGGAAGTTGTTTACTACTGTAGCAACCTCTCCTTATCATGTTTTTGTGCCAAGTAAAGTTTCTATGTCAAAGTTGATGTTATATTTGGGATCGCTGCGCAGAAACAGCATTGCTGTCTGTCACGAATCTGGGCACAGTTCTCTGTAGAAAATTCAAAAAAATCTGCCAATTTACGAGCGTGATCCTCAGATATGTACGCAACTTTCATTAGTTTTGAGTTTTTCCATTTGAGCAAGTCTGGTGCCAGCTTTAAATTCGTCTTTACGGACTGTTCTGTTTTTGACAGATTCTGCCTTTTATTTCGCATTGCCTCTTTTGCTATGTTGGATTCATTTCTTTGATCCATTAATGTCCAGTAGCTTTATGCAATGTCCAGAAGTGAAAAGAATGTTTGTGTCACCTCTGAACATGTGAATTTTTGATTATGCACTAACCCTCTAATGAGTTTGCTTGAAGTTTGGTGTGAAGGAAGTTTTCAAGGGTCAAGAGAGGAGGATGATATACTACGATCAAGAAGAATGAAAAGTCTAAGCTTGGGGATGCCCCGGTGGTTCATCCCTGCATATTTCAAGAAGACTCAAGCATCTAAGCTTGGGGATGCCCAAGGCATCCCCTTCTTCATCGACAAAGTATCAGGTTCCTTCTCTTGAAACTATATTTTTATTCGGTCACATCTTATGTACTTTACTTGGAGCGTCTGTATGTTTTTGTTTTTGTTTGAATAAATGATTGTTTGGGAGAGAGACACGCTCCGCTGGTTCGTATGAACACATGTGTTCTTAGCTTTTAATTTTCATGGCGAAGGTTGAAACTGCTTCGTTAATTGTTATATGATTGGAAACGGGAAATGCTACATGTAGTAATTGGTGTAATGTCTTGAATAATGTGATACTTGGCAATTGTTGTGCTCATATAGATCTTGTTTAAGCTCTTGCATCATGTACCTTGTACCCATTAATGAATAATTACATAGAGCTTGTTAAAATTTGGTTTGCATGATTGGTCTCTCTAAGTCTAGATATTTTCTGGTTGAGGTGTTTGAACAACAAGGAGACGATGTAAAGTCTTATAATGCTTACAATATGTTTATATGTGAGTCTTGCTGCACCATTTTATACTTGAGTTTGCTTCAAATAACCTTGCTAGCCTAAACCTTGTATCGAGAGGGAATACTTCTCATGCATCCAAATACTTGAGCCAATATTCATGCCATTTGTGTCCACCATACCTACCTACTACATGGTATTTCTCCGCCATTCCAAAGTAAATTGCTTGAGTGCTACCTTTAAACAAATTCAAAAGTTATTACCTCTTATTTGTGTCAATGTTTTATAGCTCATGATGAAGTATGTGGTGTTTATCTTTCAATCTTGTTGGACAACTTTCACCAATGGACTAGTGGCTTCATCCGCTTATCCAATAATTTTGCAAAAAGAGCTGGCAATGGGATTCCCAGTCCCAAATTAATTAACAAAAATAGACACTCCTCCATGGTATGTGATTGTTGGACGACACCCGAAGGATTCGGTTAGCCATGGCTTGAGAAAGCAAAGGTGGGGAGGAGTGTCATCATAATAAAACTAAAATAAAAAGGCACTCCTTCATGGTATGAGATTGTTGGCAGGCACCCGAGGATTCGGTTAGCCATGGTTTGTGAAAGAAAGGTTGGAAGGAGTGCCACCCAAAAATAAATAAAATGGGAGCCGCTCTTTGAAGGTTTGTCTGGCAAGGGGGTTAGAGTACCCGCTACCATTCGTTGACAACAACAAACGCCTCTCAAAACTTTACTTTTATGCTCTCTATATGTTTTCAAAATCAAAGCTCTAGCACAAATATAGCAATCGATGCTTTCCTCTTTGAAGGGCCATTCTTTTACTTTATTGTTGAGTCAGTTTACCTATTCTTTCTATCTTAGAAGCAAACACTTGTGTAAATTGTGTGCATTGATTCTTACATGTTTACCTATTGCACTTGTTATATTACTTTGTGTTGACAATTATCCATGAGATATACATGTTAAAGTTGAAAGCAACCGCTGAAACTTATATCTTCCTTTGTGTTGTTTCAAAGCTTTCTACTAAGAATTTATTGCTTATGAGTTAACTCTTATGCAAGACTCATTGATGCTTGTCTTGAAAGTATTATTCATGAAAAGTCTTTGTTATGTGATTCATTTGTTTACTCATTATCTTCATCATTGCTTCGAATCTCTGCATTTATCTCATGTGCTTTACAATAGTATGATCAAGGTTATGATGGCATGTCACTTAAGAAATTATCTTTGTTATCTGCTCGGGACGAGCAGAACTAAGCTTGGGGATGCTTGATACGTCTCAAACGTATCTATAATTTCTTATGTTCCATGCCACTTTATTGATGATATCTACATGTTTTATACACATTATATGTCATTATTATGCGTTTTCCGGAACTAACCTATTGACGAGATGCCGAAGGCCAGTTGCTGTTTTCTGCTGTTTTTGGTTTCAGAAATCCTAGTAAAGAAATATTTTCGGAATCGGACGAAATAAAGACCGAAGACCTTATAATTCCCGGAAGCTTCCAGAGCACCGGAGAGGGACGAGAGGGGAGCCAGGGGGGCCCCACACCACACCCCGGCGCGGGCCAGGGGGGCGCGCCCCCTAGGGGTGTGGGCAGCCCGTGGCCCCTCCGACTCCCTCTCTTCGCCTATTTAAGCCTCTCTGACCTAAAAACACCGACGGAGAGCCACGATACGAGAAAACCTTCCGAGCCGCCGCCATCGCGAAATGAAGATTCGGGGGACAGAAGTCTCTGTTCCGCACCTGCCGGACGGGGAATTGCCCCCGGAGTCATCTCCACCGCCGTCTTCACCGCCATCTTCACCGCCATCGCTGTCTCCATGATGAGGAGGGAGTAATCCACCCCTGGGGCTGAGGGCTCTACCGTAGCTATGTGGTTAATCTCTCTCTCTGTACTCCAATACAATGATCTCATGAGCTGCTTACATGATTGAGATCCATATGATGAGCTTTGTATCGCTACTAGTTGTGTGCTACTCATGTGATGTTATTAAAGTAGTCTATTCCTCCTACTTGGTGTAAAGGTGATTAGTGTGTGCACCGTGTGGTTCTTGTCGTAGGCTATGATCACGATCTCTTGTAGATTGTGGAGTTAATTATCATTATGATAGTATTGATGTGATCTATTCCTCCTTCATAGTGTAATGTGGACAGTGTGTGCACTATGTTAGTTCTTGGTTTATTTTGCAATGATCTATTATGCTCTAAGGTTATTTAAATATGAACATTGAATTGTGGAGCTTGTTAACTCCGGCATTGAGGGTTCGTGTAATCCTACGCAATGTGTTCATTATCAAACAAGAGTGTATGTAGCACATATGAGAAGAAGTATTTATTATGCGATCAATGTTGAGAGTGTCCACTAGTGAAAGTATGATCCCTAGGCCTTGTTTCCAATACTGAAAACACCGTTTATTTACTTTTCTGTTGCATGTTTACTCGCTGCCATATTTTATTCAGATTGCTATTACCACTCATATACATCCATATTACTTGTATTTCACTATCTCTTCGCCGAACTAGTGCACCTATACACCTGACAAGTGTATTTGGTGTGTTGGGGACACAAGAGACTTCTTGCTTTGTGATTGCAGGGTTGCTTGAGAGGGATATCTTTGACCTCTTCCTCCCGAGTTCGATAAACCTTGGGTAATCCACTTAAGGGAAACTTGCATGTTCTACAAACCTCTGCTCTTGGAGGCCCAACACTGCCTACAAGAATAAGCTCCCGTAGGCAGGCACCCGAGGATCTCGGTTAGCCATGGTTTGTGAAAGCAAGGTTGGAAGGAGTGCCACTCAAAAATAAAATTTCATGGGAGCCTCTTTGAAACTTTGTCGGCAAGGGGGTTAGAGTGCCCACTACCATTCGTTGACAACAACAAACACCGCTCAAAACTTTACCTTTTATGCTCTCTTATGTTTTCAAAATAAAAGCTCTAGCACAAATATAGCAATCAATGCTTCCCTCTGCGAAGGGCCATTCTTTTACTTTATTATTGAGTCAGTTTACCTACTTCTTTCTATCTTAGAAGCAAACACTTGTGTAAATTGTGTGCATTGATTCTTACATGTTTACCTATTGCACTTGTTATATTACTTTGTGTTGACAATTATCCATGAGATATACATGTTGAAGTTGAAAGCAACCGCTGAAACTTATATCTTCCTTTGTGTTGTTTCAAAGCTTTTACTAAGAATTTATTGCTTTATGAGTTAACTCTTATGCAAGTCTTATTGATGCTTGTCTTGAAAGTACTATTCATGAAAAGTCTTTGCTATATGATTCAGTTGTTTACTCATTGTCTTCATCATTGCTTCGAATCGCTGCATTCATCTCATATGCTTTACAATAATGTTGATCAAGATTATGATAGCATGTCACTTAAGAAATTATCTTGTTATCGTTTACCTAGGACGAGTAGGAACTAAGCTTGGGGATGCTTGATACGTCTCAAACGTATCTATAATTTCTTATGTTCCATGATAGTTTTATGACAATACTCACATGTTTTATATGCACTTTATATCATATTATGGCATTTATTGGACTAACCTATTAACAAGATGCCACAGTGCCAGTTTCTGTTTATTATGTCTGTTTATTGCAGAAAAGGCCCAAAAACCAAAGTGCTCGGAAAAATCCAGAAAAATCACGAAAATTCTATTTCACCGGAAGACTCACGGAGCCAGAAGGGCCAGGCCAGAGGAGGCCCAGGGCCTCCTCACAATAGGCCGGCGCGGCCGAGGGTGGTCACCCCACCCTATGGGGTGGGCCCCTCGGGACTCTTCCGACTCCGCCTCTTCGCCTATAAGATGCCTCGTGACCTAAATCTTCGACACGATTGACGAAACTCCGAAAACATCCAGGCGCCGCCGCCATCGAAACTCCAATTCGGGGACGGTCCGGCGGACCCTCCGGGACGGGAATTGCCCCGGAAGCCATCTCCACCGCCATCTTCACCGCCATCGCTGCCTCCCATGATAAGGAGGGAGTAGTTCTCCCCGGGGCTGAGGGCTCTACCGTAGCTATGTGGTTAATCTCTCTCTGTACTCCAATACAATGATCTCATGAGTGCTTTACATGATTGAGATCCATATGATGAGCTTTGTATCGCTACTAGTTATGTGCTACTCATGTGATGTTATTAAAGTAGTCTATTCCTCCTGCATGGTGTAATGGTGACAGTGTGTGCATCGTGTAGTTCTTGTCGTAGATTATGATCATAATCTCTTGTAGGTTATGGAGTTGATTATCGCTATGATAGTATTGATGTGATTTATTCCCCCTTCATAGTGTAAAGGTGACAGTGTGTATGCTATGTTAGTACTTGGTCTATTTTGCAAAGATCTATTATGCTCTAAGGTTACTTAAACATGAATATCGAATGTTGTGGAGCTTGTTAACTCCGGCTTGAGGGAGCTCTTGTAGCCCTACGCAATGAATGGTGTTTGTCATCCAACAAAAGAGTGTATGTAGCACAAATGAGAGAAGTTATTTTTTATTATGCGATCAATGTTGAGAGTATCCACTAGTGAAAGTATGATCCCTAGGCCTTCTTTCCAAATATCGAATCTCCGTTTATTTACTGTTTTGTTGCATGTTTATCATATTTTATTCAGATTACTATTACCACTCATATACATCCATACTATTTGTATTTCACTATCTCTTCGCCGAACTAGTGCACCTATACATCTGACAAGTGTATTAGGTGTGTTGGGGACACAAGAGACTTCTTGTATCGTGATTGCAGGGTTGCTTGAGAGGGATATCTTTGACCTCTTCCTCCCCGAGTTCGATAAACCTTGGGTGATTCACTTAAGGGAAACTTGCTGCTGTTCTACAAACCTCTGCTCTTGGAGGCCCAACACTGTCTACAGGAAAAGAAGCGTGAGTAGACATCATCCACCTCATCAAGCATCACTAAGCAATCACAACCTTCCACCTAAGCAATTCTTCCACGTCATCATGTACATGACCCATGTAGCTCATGTAGTACTACCGTCATTTCCTCTTCCAAACAGGCAAAGGAGGATTGGTCTTCCTACAATCCTTTCTAATTAATGCTGAAATTACCAATTCGGGGCCTTAATTCCTAATCCTGCTACATGAATTTCCTACATGTGATGAAGCCACGTCACCCATTTTCCGTGCAGCTTCGCCGCGCGTGCTTTTATAGCTTCGGACCGATATGGGCTCTTTTGCTTTGCCATGCTTTGGACTACATGAGCTGTAAAACATGGAATAGAACACATGGGCTGGACATCCGTATGTCTGTTCGCCTTCTCTCCGCCGCCGCCATCCATTCTCTCCCCACGAATTTTCCACGGCGAATTAATACTCATGAAATCACCTCATAGATCCGAGCATTCAACCACTAAAAACTGCTCAAAGGAGCTCATCCGCCACCGCAACTTCATCCATCTTAAAAGGAAGGCCCGGCTGCCATCCGTATCGACAAAGAAGGACGCCAACCCGCCGCGCCGTACCACGCCCGGGGGCCGCGTCCACACCGTTACCTAGCCACTCCCCATCATAATACCTCCTATATTTGTTTACAATCCCTCAATTGATCCTCCCAATTTGGTAGGTTGATCTCCTGCTCGATTACCCTCGATGTTGCACACCGGCACCCAATTTCACCGGATTCAATCCGCCTACCCCGTGCCCTCCGATTTCTTTGGATTTCTTTTGCTTCTCCGTCCCCGTCGTAGATTTTTTAGGTTCGGTGACTTCTTGCATCGTGCACACCTAGACAAGGCCTTCTTTCAATATTTGTCTTTCACTGATGGGTCTAAGGGCTTTTTTTAACGGTAGAAAAAGGCCTTTCAGTCCAGCCCCATTAGTCGCGGAAATGCAAAAACCGCGACCAATGGGGCTTTAGTCGCGGCTCGGTTGCCCAACCGCGACCAAAGGCCTGGGCCCAGCGCGCTCGGTGGCCAGCTGGTGGACGGGAGGGGCTTTAGTCGCGGTTGGCCAGGCAACCGCGACTAAATGTCCTCGCCTGGCCCAAAGCTTTGCGTCGCGGTTGGCCAGGCCAACCGCGACTAAAGCCCTCCCCTATATATACCAGCCAGCCCACAGCACTTAGCCATTTGGTGCCCACTTCTCTTCACAAACTTCACAAGGGGGTGTAGGTTTGCTTTTGGCTCTTCTTATGCACACAAGGTGTTTGATGAAATGTCCCAAGAGCATGAAACAAACATGATATGAAGTGTCGGAGCCACACTTGATCGAGCTTCCTCATTTATTTTTTCCTCCTCGATCGCGGTTAGCAACAACACTTGAACCTTTCATATATATATGTGTCATTGATAAAATATGCATATGTGTGTAGTTCATTGTTTAATTTCTATTTAATTAGTTTAACAAATGCATATGCGATGGTTAATTATATATTTTGTATTATAATAATGCAGATGAATCGGCAATGGATGTACGCTAGCCGACTCTCCGGCGAATTCACTACGGGTTTGCAAGATTTCCTCGTAGTGGCTAATGCGAACAAGCAGGGGGGTTTTGTTATCTGTCCATGTGTTAACTGTAAGAATCAGAAGGGTTACTCTTCCTCAAGGGAAGTTCACGTGCACCTGATTCGGCATGGTTTCATGCCAAGCTATAATTGTTGGACCAAGCATGGAGAAAGAGGGGTTATAATGGAAGAAGATGAAGAAGGAGATGACATCGATGAGAGCTATCTTGATCATTTCGGTGATACTTTCATGGATGATGCTGAAGGTGAGGAAGGTGAAGGGGAAGGTGATCAAGAAGAGGCACGTGATGAGCCCGTTGATGATCTTGGTCGGACCATTGCTGATGCACGAAGTCGCTGCGAAACTGAAAAGGAGAGGGAGAATTTGGATCGCATGTTAGAGGATCACAAAAAGTCGCTGTACCCAGGATGCGATAATGGTCTGAAAAAGCTGGGCTGCACACTGGATTTGCTGAGATGGAAGGCACAGGAAGGTGTAGCTGACTTATTTGAAAACTTGCTGAAAATGTTGAAGAATATGTTTCCAAAGAATAACGAGTTGCCCTCCAGTACGTAAGAAGCAAAGAAGGTTGTCTGCCCTCTAGGTTTAGAGGTTCTGAAGATACATGCATGCATCAACGACTGCATCCTCTACCGCGGTGAATACGAGAATTTGAATGAATGCCCGGTATGCACTGCATTGCGTTATAAGATCAGAGGCGATGACCCTGGTGACGATGTCGAGGGCCAGAAACCCAGGAAGAAGGTTCCCGCCAAGGTGATGTGGTATGCTCCTATAATACCACGGTTGAAACGTCTGTTCAGGAACAAAGAGCATGCCAAGTTGTTGAGATGGCACAAAGAGGACCGTAAGCCGGACGGGGAGTTGAGACACCCCGCAGATGGAACGCAATGGAGAAAGATCGACAGAGAGTTTAAAGATTTTGCAGCTGACGCAAGGAACATAAGATTTGGTCTAAGTACAGATGGCATGAATCCTTTTGCGAGCAGAGCTCCAGCCATAGCACCTGGCCCGTGACTCTATGCATCTACAACCTTCCTCCTTGGTTGTGCATGAAGTGGAAGTTCATTATGATGCCAGTGCTCATCCAAGGTCCGAAGCAACCCGGCAACGACATCGATGTGTACCTAAGGCCATTAGTTGATGAACTTTTACAGCTGTGGGGCAGACCTGGTGTCCGTGTGTGGGATGAGCACAAAGAAGAGGAATTTGACCTACGAGCGTTGCTTTTCGTAACCATCAACGATTGGCCTGCTCTTAGTAACCTTTCGGGACTGTCAAATAAGGGATACAATGCATGCACGCACTGCTTACATGAGACTGAAAGTGTACATTTGCCAAATTGTAAGAAGAACGTGTACATGGGGCATCGTCGATTTCTTCCCAAAAATCATAACGTAAGAAAGCGCGGCAAGCATTACAACGGCAAGGCAGATCACCGGCCGAAGCCTGCGGAACGCACTGGTGCCGAGGTATTTGATATGGTAAAGGATTTGAAAGTCATCTTTGGAAAGGGTCCTGGCGGACAATCAGTTCCGAAGGGAGCTGACGGGCACGTAGCCATGTGGAAGAAGAAATCTATATTCTGGGAGCTAGAATATTGGAAAGTCCTAGAAGTCCGCTCTGCAATCGACGTGATGCACGTTACGAAGAATATTTGCGTGAACATCCTAAGCTTCTTGGGCGTGTATGGGAAGTCAAATGATACAAAGGAAGCACGGCAGGACCAGCAAAGTTTGAAAGACCCTGATGACCTGTATCCGGAACGGTTTCAAGGTCGTGCCAGCTACGCTCTGACCAAAGAAGAGAAGGTCATCTTTTTTGAATGCCTGAGCGCATTAAGGTCCCGTCTGGATTCTCGTCTCAATATAAAGGGAATAATAATAAAATATGGCGGGAGAAAGTCTTAAAACTCCAAGTCTCAATGACCGCTACGTGATTATGACGAATTGCCCGATTGCTTTGAGGTAGGCTCCCACGAAAATGTCTTAGCAGCCATTGTGAAGCTATGTGCATTCCCCAATGCAATCTCTCGAAGGTAATCAACTTTAAGTTCTACCACGGTTATTAGTAAATCCATGTGGTCCAATGTCTTGTCGCTTTCGAGTTGGTGTTCCCGCCATCCTTCTTCGATATTATGACGCACCTCCTGGTTCACCTAGTCGAAGAGATTTCCATTCTCGGTCCTGTATTTCTACACAATATGTTCCTCTTCGAGAGGTTCATGGGAGTATTAAAGAAATATGTTCGTAACCGTGCTAGAAGGAAGCATCGCCAAGGGCTATGGAAATGAGGAGGTAATTGAGTTTTGTGTTGACTTTGTTCGACCTTAAGCCGATTGGTCTTCCTCGATCGCGGCACGAGGGGAGACTAAGTGGAAAAGGCACGATCGGAAGGAAATCAACGATATGTATGGGCCATTCTCTGACTGAAGCACACCACACAGTTCTGACCAATTCCAGCTTGGTGGCTCCATACTTTGAGAAACACAAGAATATTTTACGCTTGGACAACCCGGGGAAGCCTGAATCCTGGATTAGGAAGGCCCACATGGAGACTTTCGGTAGTTGGTTGAGAAAACATTTCATGAGTGACAATGAGGTTGTAGATCAGCTGTACATGTTGGCCAAGACACCATCTTTGACTATAACGACTTTCCAAGGGTACGAGATAAATGGGAATACATTTTACACGATCGCCTAAGATAAAAAGAGCACCAACCAAAATAGTGGTGTCCGCTTTGATGCAGCAACCGAGAATGGGCAAAAGGTCACATATTATGGTTACATAGAGGAGATATGGGAACTTGACTATGGACCCTCCTTCAAGGTCCCTTTGTTCCAATGGTTCAAGCTAACAGGAGGTGGGGTAAAGGTGGACCAGCAATACGGAATGACAATGGTGGATTTCAACAATCTTGGTTACCTTGACGAACCATTCGTCCTAGCGAAAGATGTCGCTCATGTTTTCTATGTCAAGGACATGAGTAGCAAACCGAGGAAACGGAAAGATAAGAAAACGACGGGCACATCATGCGATGATTCAGCGCTACATTGTTCTTTCTCAGAAAAGAACACGTGGAGCGGAGGACAAGACAGTATATGTCGAAGATTATGCAATATGTTTGGTGAAATTATAGTTTTATTTTTCAATTTATTGATATATTATTTGTATTTTTAACATTTTGAATTGAATTAGTTTTTTTTTTCTAATTTTTTTGATATATTATTTGTATTTCATGATTTTGAAATGAATTAGTTTTATTTTTTTGTTGAATTTATTGATATATTATTTGTATTTTTAACATTTTGAATTGAATTAGTTTTATTTTCTGAATTTTTTGATATATTATTTGTATTTTATGATTTTGAAATGAATTAGTTTTATTTTCCGAGTTTTTCTCGTATTTTTAACATTTTGAAACAAAGTAATTTGAAAATAATTTTAGTCGCGGCTGGCGCAGGCCAACCGCGTGTCCGTGCGCGGGAACGAAAAACCCGGGCGAAAAGTTTAGTCGCGCTGGTCCGCAACCGCGACTAAAGGGTACCCTTTAGTCGCGGGTCGCCTCCCCAACCGCGGACAAAGGTGGGTGGCTATAAATACTGGCTCGAACCTCGCTTCTCCCTACTGCCTTCTCCGCGCGCGAACCGTCGCTCCGCTGCTCCTCGCCGATCGAGCTCGTCAGTCGCGCGCCGCCGCCAACGGACGCGTCGCCCCGCCTTCGCCGCCCCTCTTTCTCGCGCGCTCGTCGACTCCTCCTCTCTCTCTCGCGCTCGCGTGTGTACGTCTCGACGACGTTGTCGTCCTTCTCTTCACAAGGCTAAGCTGCGCCGCCGCTGTCAGCTTTCTCCGACGTAGACCGCCGCGCCCTTCTCCGTCGCCTCAGACCGACCGCCGCGCTACACCGCCGCCCTTGTGACCTTAGCTCCTCCGCCGCCGCGTTTACACCGCCGGGCGCCACAAGGCCAAGGCGCATCACACGCAGTAGGCACGGGGAGAGGGGCGCCGCGTAGGTAACTGTGCGCCATTGCCCTCTCCAATTTTTTTTAACTTAATAAAATTTTAATTATATATTTGATTTAACTAAAATTTAAATTAAATCTCTATCTTATAACAACATTAACTCTATAAATTTAACAAAATTTTAATTTATGTTTAAAATGGTACTCGGCCGATTTTTACTTAACTCTATCTTAAATTACTTAACAACATTACTTCACAATTTTTACTTAACAATTAAATCTCTATCTTATAACAACATTACTTCACAATTTTTACTTCACAATTTGACTTCACAATTTTTACTTCACAATTTTTACTTCACAATTTTGACTTCACAATTTTTACTTCACAATTTTGACTTCAAAATTTTGACTTCAAAATTTTTACTTCACAATTTTTACTTCACAATTTTGACTTAAAAATTTTGACTTCACAAATTTTGACTTAATAAATTTGACTTAAAAATTTTGACTTCACAATTTTTACTTAATAATTTTGACATAACAATTTTGACTTAATTAAATACACCGTACCCTCGCGCGAACCGCCGCGCCCCATTCTTCTTCTCCGCCGATCGAACAGAGCTCCGCAGCGACGCCGTTAGGCTTCCCCCTCGGCACCGCCACCTCCCTCCGTTAGCGAGCCCCTCGTATACGCGCGGTGTTTTTTTGGGATCGAGAGGGGGCGGCGAGGGTTATGTTGTGTTGTCCTCTCGGCACCGCCACCGCCCTTTCGCCACCGCCGCCCTTAGTTTTTAATGCTGCCATATACACAATTACTTAGTTTTTACTACATGTTTTCAGGACTGACATATGGCGGACGATAGAGCTGACCCGATTATGGAGAACTATGATCCAAGAAGTTGAAGAACATTTATTTGGCATCATAAAAGGCGATATTCCTTATGTGCCGACCGAACAAGATGAAGAGGATATTTCTTCTTATCTGAATCTTGACGGTCAAGATGAAGGCCGTCAGCAAGATGATGGGGAAGAAACGTCGATCAACGACGATCTTCAATTGCAAGTAGCAACTAGCTCCGGCGCCGAGGTATATATATACATTTTTCCTCTGGTGATACAAACTTACTGATTTGAATAAATATGTGTGTACTAACACGCGCGACTCTCTTTCTTATTTTAGCCCTCGGCCGGATCGTCGAAAAAATCGAGTACGTCGTCGTCAAAGCGTGGCGCAACCAAGACGCTCAAACCAGGAGAAACATATACCATCGAGGTTGTCGACAGTGCAACCGGCAGGCCGCTGGAGCCCCCGAAGTACGCCACCAAGTTTATCAACCAATGCGGAGCCGTTGTTAGAGACAACATCTCGATCACCCTCCAGGAGTGGAATGAGCCAAAGAAGGCACGTCTTGGTTTCACTTTTGTTGACAAGAGAACTAAAAAGGATTGCTTTCAAAAGCTTATGGAGCATTTCATCCTACCTCCGGAATACCACAAATTCGATGAGGCGGGTAACAAGATTCAGGAAAACAAGGAGAGGAGGAGGCTACTCAAACACTTCGCTCTTGGTAAGATGGCCGATACATTCCGGAAATTCAAGCAAAATCTAGCCCGTGACTATGTCAACCAGAACAAGACTCCGGATTTCAAAGGACAGTATGAGAGACTTGAACATGATTGGCCAGAATTTGTGAAGCAGAAGAAATCGGAGCATTTCATTGAAATATCGAAAAAATAAGGAAAATGCGGCTAAGAAGGAGTACAATCATGTTATGGGGCCAGGAGGGTATCGCTTTTGGGAGCCTAAGTGGGAGAAGATGGAGAACGAGCTGAGGAGGCGAGGAATCCGTCCAGGTACGGAGGGATGGGACCGAAGGGCAAAAAGCTGGTGGTACGGGCATGGGGGAACGCTAGACCCGGAGACAGGGGCGTGTGTTTACGGGAACAAAATGTTTAAACCCACCCAAGCCCTTATTGACGCAATGAGGGATGCTCAAGAGGGGAAGATCAAGTTCAACAGAGAGAACGACGCGCCTGACAAGAGCCCTCGGGAATCCTGAACACGGAGGACGTGTACGAGGCATGCCCGGGAACATTACGTGGAAAGAAGGGTTCTCCCAGGACGATGACCCGTACGGTTACAGAAGCCGTAAGAGAAAGTCGGATCGGGATGACGATGTTGTGGCGCGGTTGGCATCGGATCTCGATGAGATGAAGAAAACCCTGTCTATACTAGTACAGGAGAGATCGGCAGCTGGGACGCATGAAGATCATCCAGCGGATCTCGGAAGCCAGCAGCGGAGAAGCAGCGTGGCTTCCACACGGAGGTCCAGCCGGCTACTGATGCACCGGAGATCCAAATTACTGCACCGGAGCCTCCTCGCTACCCCGTGGACGATGTAAAGGAGATGAAACAATGTCATCTGCATTATCCTACTGGGAACATGTCCACGAAGGTAGCCATCGGCAGTGCTTTGCCATGTGAGCCTGGAGCACTCCACCACAACAATCCCATTGCAGATGGCTATGCTCGTGTCACGGTGGAGGAAATAGTCCCAGGGTTTGAGGACCTGGAGATTGACATTGCTACACCCGAAGGGGAGAGAAGACTTGGAGGTGTCAAGCGCCAGTTTATTCTCTGGAAAAAGAAGTTTATCAAGTTTCCAGACGAGGCGCCAAGGCGAACAAGTCCACCCCCCTCCGGTGGTGGTGGCGGAGGCGGCGGCGGCGATGGTGGTGGTTCACCTACACCTCCTTCACGTCAGCCTTATGCGGAAGTTAGACCTGAGCATCACTTCAAACATTACTATGTACAAATTCATCGGAGTGAATTGTTCCAGCTTTTCAATCTGCGCGAGCTCGACAAATCTATCATCAGTTGCTACGTTCTGTAAGTGATTTATTTCTACCCCATCTCGTTCATTGCCTGCACTATATATATATATATATATATTGTCCTAATTAACTATCTTGTTGTGTATGCAGAATGAAGAAGCGGGAATGCATGATAAGGAACATCCATGATGTTGGGTTCATTGACCCACATATCGTTAATTCATATGTGTTACAACATTTTCCCGCCGACATGGAGGCCGACCTGTGGATGTTTTTATCAAGTCAGGAACTCAAAAGTGATATTCTATTTCCTTACCATTTTGGGTGAGTGTTTCTGTCTTGAGCACATTCTCTTTTGTTTACTATAATCGATGAGTTAATTATGCATGACTGTGCATGTATCGTGTCCGTAGGTTCCACTGGATTCTGCTAGTCAATTTCACGACTCCACAGTTCTCATCCACGACTCTCTGAATCTGAATGCAAAGCTTTGGGCCGACTTGAGAAAAATGATGCAGAAGTAATTATATATTTTCATTCACTTGCGCTCTATATCGATCGGCCTATTTTGTTCATTTCCTAATATCAAGTAACTAATAACTCTCTTGTTCATTTAATTTTCTTTGCCTCGTAGGGTTTGGACACGGTTCGTAGACACAAAGGTCGGTGAATTCAAAAAAGAGCTACAGTGGAAAAGGGTAGTGTCTGCGACCCAAGATATTCAGCCAAAGGGGACCAATCTATGTGGATACTATGTTTGTGAGATGATCCGGAGATACACCTCTGAGCGGATTTCGTGTCCGAACAACATTAGCAGGAATAACCTTCGGAAGACGCTTAGTCTAGAAGCTCGCTTCCGACCACTTCAAGAGGAACTAGCTGGATGGATCGCGAAGCAAGTCATCGATCCTAGTGGAGAACACTATGTAGAGGATGTAGAACTTCATATGCAGTAAATCATATGTATGGAAACTAGTTCAAAATTGTATATGGTCATCGATATTGAATATATATTGTCAATTCCTCTTGAATTCTTTTTGGTTCTAATTTCAAATTTGTTTGTTCATATGCATGTATATGTAGTACCGTAGAATATGTGAAACTCCTTCAAAATTAAAATAAAACAGAAAAGAAAATAAAACAATACAAACTAAAAAGAAACCAGGTTTAGGGGGGGCTAAAACCCTAAACCTGCGGCGGCCTTTAGTCGCGGTTGGCCAGGAGGACCGCGACTAAAGGTCCTCCGCCCCGAAGGAGTGCTGGCGGCCACGTGGAGGCGCCTTTAGTCGCGGTTCGTAAAGAACCGCGACTAAAGGGGGGTGGGCTTTAGTCGCGCTTGCTTGGTCGCGGTTGCGCAACCGCGACCAATGGCAGTTGCGAACCGCGACCGAAGCCCTTTTTTCCACCAGTGTTACAATCTACAGAGGTGACGAAAATCAGCATTGATGCTTTTGATAATATAGCAGAGCTGAGCCATCGTGAGTGTTTATTGCATACTATCAGAAAGGCAGCTAACTCAATGGATGTAGGTACTGGTGTCATACTATTTACAAACTGGCCCATGTATTGTTCTTTGTTACCTCTGTACTGAAAGCGGACATGGCACCATATTATTTCGGAAAAAGTTTGATCTTTACACTATTCAACAAACATATATGTCACAAAAGTTATATCACTGAATCTATATTCAAAATGTTTCCAATAATATAATTTTTGTGATATATATTTTATATTTTATTGACCAAATTAGTAGTCAAAGTTTTGTCTTGAAATACGTAATTATACTGTAAACTGCATGAGGAGTATATTAAATCTGGTAAAGTGGTGGTTACTGCATAAACCAGGTATCGTGGAATTTAAGGACCATTTTATATTAAAATTGGTCTTCTGGGCTTTAGTAATTAAGTACATATGTTAGAAAGGAATCTTTATGAATTCTACCATCTGATTGCCATCATCTCATGTACAATCATTTTCTATTTAGCATCAATAATGTAACTTGCCTCTGAATACATGGATATGGTATTTCAGACTGCTAACTCTCATAAATAAATGTTTTTTTTTGTGTTCCATGATTCATTTTTATTCACATTTTAACTACAATATTTTTTTTGTATCAGCTCTACAAATTATTTTAGGCTATTTATTTTAACATTTTCTAACATAAATTTTCGCAGCTAACGCGCGGGTATCATCTAGTATCTAAATAGGAGCAAATCAATTAAGTTAATTTCTCTAACATGCAAACATTCACCCCATCAAACCCCTTTAATTTAACTCTAGGTCATTAAGATCACCTCACTAACTCCATCAAATGTGCCGCATCTGCTAATAGAAAGAAATGCCAATATATACATTATATAGAATAACCCACTACCATTATTTCTCTACCGATTGGCCTTACGTCTAGGCCAAAGCCAGATACCAAGTGTAGTCGTTGACGCTTCTTCTTCTCCATTATCTATGCAAAAAACACACCACTGTATCCTTCCACTCCTCTATGATCTCCTACAAAATCATGTAAGTAGTTCTTTGCCTTCTTCTACAGGTTAAAGCACTTTCTGTAATCTTCCTGTTTTCAAAGCTACTGCCTGACTCCTATGTGTTTGTGGAAATTGTAGAACCCTAAAATATTGTATATTGTATTGCAAATGACCCTGTGGGGTATATATAGAGGTATAAGGGGAGAGGTAGACTTGTACAAGATGATCAATCTTAGTCTTATAATGGTTATACCCTTGCTGCTGTTATGTTGACCAATGACCCCTTCCTCAGTCAGACAGAGTTGTGTTTGACACTATGCATCGGGATTTGAAGTCTCGCTGCCTGTCTCTCTCCTCCTTGTCATCACCGGCGTCCCCTTCTGGTACCTCCTCTTCCCTCCCGCAGTCACAGCGGGAGTGTCGTGGACGCAAGTGACGACGCGGACGCTGTTGACTGGAGTTCTTGAGTTGCCGTAGAGCGTTTTGTTGATGTTTCATGTTTATGGTAAATGAGCTTGATGTAGCCGTAATAAGGTATGGTCGATGTCGTAGGTCGCTGGCATGTGTGCAGCCATATTCTCCGCAAAAAAAAATTGCTGCTTAGTCGTGAGGTTTTTGTGTCGTAGCGCCGCGCGTAACGACTGCCGCGCAGAACGGGCCTTTGTGTCAGCGTGGCGCAGCGGCCCGCGGGCGGCGGTGGGTTTTGTGTTGTAGCCGGGCGGTGGTAGCGATCCTGGCGAGGCGGCGTGGTTTTTGTCGCAGCGCGCGTGGCAACGGTCTCGCGGGCGGCGGGTTTTTTGTGGCGGCGGGTTAAAGTGGCGGCAGCATGTTGTAGGATTTTAATTGTAGGCTTACTTACGCGTTGGACGGGATGTCAAGGAAGCGACCATGTGTAGACCTTGGCGATGTAGTTGGCGATGTAGAACTCGACGTAGATCTTGAGAAGTCGTACAGCTTGGACGTAGTTGTTCGGGTCGTTGTAGTTTAGCGCAGCAGTGCAGATCTTGGGGAGTCGGAGTCGGCGATGTAGACGATGTGAGACACGCGTGTGGCCGCCGGTGTTGAAGCGATGATCGTGATCACGTGGGCGTCGGCTGGTGCGATCCGGCCGGATTAGACCCGTGTGATGTTGCAGATCAATGGTTCCATGCAGAGACTGTGTAAATGTATCGTGTGAGCCTTGTCCGTGGTGGTTTGCTGATGAAGATCTCCTCGCTTGTGTGGCCTTGTGAGCCCCACCTTGAATTCTTCCGAGGAACATGCACCGCGGGGACTCCATGAAACATGAGATGCGCAAACTGTGAAAGCAGCGACCTGCGCGCGTCATGCGGCTGCATCGCACGCGCTGCCACAAGGATTTTCACCAGATAATTGGATCGTGGAGATAAAGTAATTTATTTGGCTAACTAAATCTAATCTGTCGAAAATTGGATCTAAGATCTAAAACTAAAAACCCATCTAGTTGATTTCTGACCAGCCGCTACCGAGAGAGAGATCTCCGGGGCAGCGATGCGGAAGTGGTGGAAGGACCTAGGATCGCGCCGAGGCTAACCGTCCGATACCATGTGGAAATCTAGAACCTAGAATATTGTGGTACAGACAGAAGTATCCATGTGATATATAAAAGATATGAGTGATAGACTGTAGTACAAGATGATCAATCTTAGTCTTACTTATATACCCCCATATGTTATATCTAATAGTGTTCTCTCTCCACATCGCCAGGTTGGCTTCAATTTCTGCCATGAGTAGGTGGGTAGAAGATCGGGATGAGCCAGGCCCTTTTGCTATAGATATGGACACATCAAGCTCAGGGATTAGGTCTGGCTGGCTAAGGGGAAGAGCCAACTTGAACTTGAAGGAGATCTGCGTCTATGCGTATGCAATTGATCTAAACCTGCCCCCATCTTCAGATATCACTACGAAAAGCACAAAAGAAGCACAACACCAACTGTGGTTGGAATTTTGTAAAGTTATAGCGCATGGGAAGGATCAAGAAAAATGATAGACAGGAAGAGCACTGTTCAAGGGTGAGAACCTTTTACTTGCATGTCGCCCTAACTTTGCCAACTTTGTTTTCATCCATTTTATTGTTTGATCACCAGGAAAAAGGGCTTGCCCACTCAGACCATTTGGCTCATATTGCGTGAACTGCTGACCAAAGAAGTCATTACTAAAGCCCACTCCCTTTACCATGTCTTCACGAACCCATACTAAAGGCGCTCCACGTGGCCGCCAAGATCCTTCAAGGAGGACCTTTAGTCGCGGTTCTCCCCCGGCCAACCGCGACTAATTACACAGTTTGTGGTTTTAGCCCCCCTAAATCTGGTTTCTTTTTAATTTGTATTGTTTTATTTTTTTTGTTTTATTTTAATTTTGAAGGAGTTTCACATATTCTACGGTACTACATATACATGCATATGAACGTACAATTTCAAACAAATTTGAAATTAGAACCAAAAAGAATTCAAGAGGAATTGACAATATATATTCAATATCGATGACCATATACAATTTTGAACTAGTTTCCATACATATGATTTACTGCATATGAAGTTCTACGTCCTCTACATAGTGTTCTCCTCTAGGATCGATGACTTGCTTCGCGATCCATCCAGCTAGTTCCTCTTGAAGTGGTCGGAAGCGAGCTTCTAGACTAAGCGTCTTCCGAAGGTTATTCCTGCTAATGTTGTTCGGACACGAAATCCGCTCAGAGGTGTATCTCCGGATCATCTCACAAACATAGTATCCACATAGATTGGTCCCCTTTGGCTGAATATCTCCAGTCGCAGACACTACCCTTTTAAATTGTAGCTCTTTTTTGAATTCACCGACCTTTGTGTTTACGAACCGTGTCCAAACCCTACGAGGCAAAGAAAATTAAATGAACAAGAGAGTTATTAGTTACTTGATATTAGAAATGAACAAAATAGGCCGATCGATATAGAGCGTAAATGAATGAAAATAATTACTTCTGCATCATTTTTCTCATGTCGGTCCAAAGCTTTGCATCCATATTCAGAGAGTCGTGGATGAGAACTGTGGAGTCGTGAAATTGAATTACTAGCAGAATCCAGTGGAACCTGCGGACACGATACATGCACAGTCATGCATAATTAACTCATCGATTAGCCACATACCTTGCATGGAGTAAACAAAAGAGAATGTGCTCAAGACAGAAACACTCACCCAAAATGGTAAGGAAATAAAATATCACTTTTGAGTTCCTGCCTTGAAAAAAACATCCACAGGTCGGCCTCCATGTCGGCGGGAAAATGTTGTAACACATATGAATTAACGATATGTGGGTCAATGAACCCAACATCATGGATGTTCCTTATTCGCATTTCCCGCTTCTTCATTCTGCATACACAACAAGATAGTTAGGACTATATATATATATATATATATATATATATATATATATATATATATATATATATATATATATATATATATATATATATATAGATCCTTTCCCGCAGCTCGACGAGGCCCATTCGACACATAAGTGTAATTACCGTTGCCCTTCATTGCTGGCGCTCATCAAGGCCTAACACCGCACGTAAGAGTCGACTCCAAGTTGGCCGTTTGTTCTGTGGCACTCGCTACAGTCAATCCCTGTCTTGCCGCAGCTGCTATGATTTCGGGGTCATCCGGACCGGCGGCTTTCACTATGAGAGGGGCGATGGATTGTTTACTCTGTTCCCCGAGCTGGGCAACTTGTTTCCCCTCTTTTTTACTTTCACTATGAGAGGCTTTCTTCTCCTGCTTCTCCGCCAACTCTTGCTTCTCCTTCAAGATGAGTGCTTGCCTACGAAGTTCATGTGAATAGTAGTCAGGCAGATTCTTCGCGGCTTGGGACGGTTCGGTCAAAAATGACTTAGCCCACTTTTGCTTGTCGAATATACCGTTTGGGCTCGGGCTCTTTTCTTCTTGCAGTCTCACTGCTATTTCTTTTATGTCAGCAATGCGCTGCATTTTCCTCCACACTAAGGTCATAAGGTCTCGGGGTGAGAGGCTTCAGTGATGGCTCCGGTATCTTTGTGGTCCTAGGTACATAAGGGTCCGGGTTAATAGTCCAGGACTGCTTCCTCTTCTTTGCCGGGGGCGGCTGCTTCTTCGCCGGAGGTGGACTGGGGGGCGGCGTACCCGCCGGAGGTGAATTGGGGGGCGGCGTCGGCTGACGTGAAGGAGGTGTAGGTGGACCACCACCACCCGCCGCCGCCGCCGCCACCACCACCGGGAGGGGGTGGACCTGTTCGCCTTGGCGCCCGTCTCGGAAACTTGATAACTTCTCTTTTTCCGTAGAGAACAACCAGCGCTTGACACCTAATTCTCTCCCCTTCGGGTGTAGCAATGTCAATCTCCAGGTCCTCAAACCCTGGGACTATTTCCTCCACCGTGACACGAGCATAGCCATCTGCAATGGGATTGTTGTGGTGGAGTGCTCCAGGCTCACATGGCAAAGCACTGCCGATGGCTACCTTCGTGGACATGTTCCCAGTAGGATAATGCAGATGACATTCTTTCATCTCCTTTACATCATCCACGGGGTAGCGAGGAGGCTCCGGTGCAGTAATTTGGATCTCCGGTGCATCAGTAGGGGCCTCCGTGGAAGCCACGCTGCTTCTCCGCTGCTGGCTTCCGAGATCCGCTGGATGATCTTCATGCGTCCCAGCTGCCGATCTCTCCTGTACTAGTATAGACAGGGTTTTCTTCATCTCATCGACTTCCGATGCCAACCGCGCCACAACATCGGCATCCCGATCCGACTTTCTCTTACGGCTTCTGTAACCGTACGGGTCATCGTCCTGGGAGAACCCTTCTTTCCACGTAATGTTCCCGGGCATGCCTCGTACACGTCCTCCGTGTTCAGGATTCCCGAGGGCTCTTGTCAGCGCGTCGTTCTCTCTGTTGAACTTGATCTTCCCCTCTTGAGCATCCCTCATTGCGTCAATAAGGGCTTGGGTGGGTTTAAACATTTTGTTCCCGTAAACACACGCCCCTGTCTCCGGGTCTAGCGTTCCCCATGCCCGTACCACCAGCTTTTGGCCCTTCGGTCCCATCCCTCCGTACCTGGACGGATTCCTCGCCTCCTCAGCTCGTTCTCCATCTTCTCCCACTTAGGCTCCCAAAAGCGATACCCTCCTGGCCCCATAACATGATTGTACTCCTTCTTAGCCGCATTTTCCTTATTTTTTTTCGATATTTCAATGAAATGCTCCGATTTCTTCTGCTTCACAAATTCTGGCCAATCATGTTCAAGTCTCTCATACTGTCCTTTGAATTCCGGAGTCTTGTTCTGGTTGACATAGTCACGGGCTAGATTCTGCTTGAATTTCCGGAATGTATCGGCCATCTTACCAAGAGCGAAGTGTTTGAGTAGCCTCCTCCTCTCCTTGTTTTCCTGAATCTTGTTACCCGCCTCATCGAATTTGTGGTATTCCGGAGGTAGGATGAAATGCTCCATAAGCTTTTGAAAGCAATCCTTTTTAGTTCTCTTGTCAACAAAACTGAAACCAAGACGTGCCTTCTTTGGCTCATTCCACTCCTGGAGGGTGATCGAGATGTTGTCTCTAACAACGGCTCCGCATTGGTTGATAAACTTGGTGGCGTGCTTCTGGGGCTCTAGCGGCCTGCCGGTTGCACTCGATGGTATATGTTTCTCCTGGTTTGAGCGTCTTGGTTGCGCCACGCTTTGACGACGACGTACTCGATTTTTTCGATGATCCGGCCGAGGGCTAAAATAAGAAAGAGAGTCGCGCGTGTTAGTACACACATATTTATTCAAATCAGTAAGTTTGTATCACCAGAGGAAAAATGTATATATATATATACCTCGGCGCCGGAGCTGGTTGCTACTTGCAATTGAAGATCGTCGTTGATCGACGTTTCTTCCCCATCATCTTGCTGACGGCCTTCATCTTGACCGTCAAGAGAGGCGAGAGGGGGGACGCGTGTATTAGATGTGTATATGCGGACGATCGACCTCGCAGTGACCGCGTGACCGAGAGACCGGTGGCGGTGGCGAAGCGGTGGCGAAAGGGCGGTGGCGGTGCCGACGACACATAACCCTCGCCGCCCCCTCTCGATCCCAAAAAAACACCGCGCGTATACGGAGGGGGGGACGAGCGCTGTCGGCCCCCTCTGTATACGCGCGGTGGTTAAGTCAAATTTTTGTTGCTAATGATCTCTGGTTGTATTTGTTTTATTAAGATTTCATTTATAGCACTATTTGTCACTTAAACAATGCATAGACATCAACTAAAATAGGTACTGTAGTGTTTATGTTTTGTAAAAATCTAAACCCAACATCTCTGGATGGGGTACAGTAATACAAGACCATAGCAATTGGATTCATTCAAAAATAGTTTATAGAATTTGAATTATTGTCAGATTACTAATTTGAGCATATTTGTAAAAGCAAGTTTGTGCACGTATTAACTTTGGTCAACTATGGTTCCATGATGAAATACATGTTCTAAGGATTTTGAGACTACAAATTTGTAAATTTTGGCCCACTGGATTAATTTACACAATTTTTATAGTGTCAAAGGGTTAATTCTCTGTTTTGAATTATGGTGCAAAATTAATCACAGAACATATACTGTATTATGGCATGTTGCATCACAGATTTCAAGCTTTCCAACCAGTATAAACTTGCTTAATTTGGGCTCCCATAATGATTTTTATATCAATTTTACAAGTTAGGGACAGAATCCAAAATTTGAATTCGAATTTGAACTGTTTTGACCGGCTGACCGTGCGACGGGCGCAACGCCACTGGCTGCTAGGGGATCACGGATCGGGCCCTAGAGTGGCCGTGGCCGCATCATATGATCTGGACGGTCCAGAGGATCGCGGCAGTAGCGATCGCCTGCGCGGCGCGGTCCTGGCTCGGCGGCGGTCCTGGCGGGGCGTGGCTGCGGGTTCCGGCGGGCGCGCGGCGACGGTCGTGGCGCGGCGACGTTCACATGTGGCGTGCGACGCTTCTGCGTGGCGGCGGCGGGACAAGCCATGTGGGCGGTGCTGCCTCGCGCGGCGGGCGTACGCCTGGGTCCTGGGCGCGGCGGCGGGCGCCCTCAGCGTGGGCGCGCGTGGGAAAGAAGACGAGGAGGAGGCGAAGGGGATATGCGGGCGGTGACATACGGCGAGGGCGGCGGCGCGGGAAGAAGAGGAGATGAGGCGGCGGCCGGGCACCGGCGACGAGGGCGCGATTCGCGAGGACGACGAAGACGCGCGGCGGAGGCGTACGCGCCGCGCGGCGGGAGGCGAAGAGGCGCGGCGGGTGGCTCATCTAAGAGGCGAGACGAGGGAGAAGAAGAAGTGAGCTGCCAGCGGGCGGCTGGACGGGAGGGGCTTTAGTCGCGGTTGGGGTCCCCAACCGCGACAAAAGGCCTTTAGTCGCGGTTGGGGACCCCAACCGCGACCAAAGCTCATTTTCGGCGGTTTTGTTTCCCATGAGAAGACCTAAGGGTTACCAGGCCAACGTACTAAAGGCCTTTTTCGAATCATTTCTAAAATGTGAAAAATAAAACCTATTTCATTTCTAAATGTGAAATATACAAATAATATATCATAAAATTCAGAAAAATAAAAATAATTCATTTCTAAATGTGAAAAATACAAAATAATATATCAAAAAAATTCAGAAAATAAAACTAATTCATTTCTAAATGTTAAAAATACAAAATAATATAACAAAAAACCTAGAAAAATAAAACTAATTTATTTCTAAATGTTAAAAATATAAATAATATATCAAAAAATTCAGAAAATAAAACTAATTCAATTCAAAAAATGTTAAAAATACAAATAATATATCAAAAATTCATAAAAATAAAACTAATTCAATTCAAAATGTTAAAAATACAAATAATATATTAGAAAAATCAGAAAAATAAAACTAATTCAATTCAAAATGTTAAAAATACAAATAATATATCAAAAAATCATAAAAATAAAACCAATTCAATTCAAAATGTTAAAAATACAAATAATATATCAAAAAATTCATAGAAAAATAAAACTAATTCAATTCAAAATGTTAAAAATACAAATAATATATTAGAAAAATCATAAAAATAAAACTAATTCAATTCAAAATGTTAAAAATTTCCGAGGAGCAACTTCTGAAGATGTCGTAGGGCGTGTGCACCGACGACATTTCTTCCCGCCATTTCTCTTCTTCCCGCCATTTCTTCCCTGTCTTCCCGCCTCTTTCTTCCCGCCAATTTCTTCCCGCCTCCCCGCCAATTTCTTCCCGCCTCTTTTTTCCCGCCACTTCCCGCCAGTTCTTTCCCGCCTATGTCTTCCCGCTCCCATTTTTCCCGCCATTTCTCACTACATATATTGTTGCCCGGCTTGGCCAGCATTATCACATCTCTCCAATCTCCTCATCACTCTCTCATGGCTTCCACCGCACCCACCCTAACCTACCAGCAGGTGGAGGAGCTTTGCGCCTCGAACTACCCTTGCCCACCGGGCTACCGCGTCCCCGCCGGCTGGAGCCTAAGCGCCGGCGGCGTGCCGGTCCCTCCCCTCCCTCAGGGTACTGCGCGCCGGGCGGCCATCACTAACCACTACTACCTCGACCTCACGCCGGAGCAGCGATGAATCCGCCGGCATCCCGAGCAACTGGCTGATATTTGGGACGCTTTCTTCATCAATCGGCGTGAGAGGGCGCTCGCCAGGTATGAGGAGGACGGTCTGCCTCCTGGAAACTTCCACGAGGCCGGCCGTCGGCTATGGTGGTACGGCCGGACTCTGCAGAGCGTCATGGACTACATCACGGTCGGCGATATCCCCCGCCTGCGCTACCCTCAGTTCGAGCCACGAGCGCCGCCCGACGACAGCGACGACAGCAGCGACGACGACGGCGGTAACTTAGAAGGCGACGACTACCAGTACAACGGCGGCGACTATGAAGACTACGAGTATGCATATTATACGCCTAGGCAGGAGTATGACTAAATCACTCCAAATTTTATGTATCATCAGTCAATCGAATCATTCGAAAATGGACACCAAACACATCACGGGCAATATAATTCACATGATCCATTCAACAAAGTTTGGTACAATAAATTATTACACATCATTTCTTCCCTTGTGTCCCTGCTTGCTTACGATTGGGCCGCATCCATGGAGCATCCTCATCATTTAACTTAATGCTTGGATCGGTGTTCACTTTGAAGGGCGGAATTTCACCAAACATATTATAATCTTCTGACATGTCTGTCTTGTCCTCCACTCCCACGATGTTTCTTTTCCCTGAAAGAACATGTGGCGCTTTGGATCATCGCATGATGTACCGATCGTTTTCTTATCTTTCCGTTTCCTCGGTTTGCTACTCATGTCCTTGACATAGAAAACCTGAGCGACATCTTTCGCTAGGACGAATGGTTCGTCAAGGTAACCAAGATTGTTGAAATCCACCATTGTCATTCCGTATTGCTGGTCCACCTTTACCCCACCTCCTGTTAGCTTGAACCATTTGCACTGGAACAAAGGGACCTTAAAGGAGGGTCCATAGTCAAGTTCCCATATCTCCTCTATGTAACCATAATATGTGACCTTTTGCCCATTCTCGTTTGCTGCATCAAAGCGGACACCACTGTTTTGGTTTTTCTCTTGGGCGATCGTGTAAAATGTATTCCCATTTATCTCGTACCCTTGGAAAGTCGTTATAGTCGAAGATGGTGTCTTGGCCAACATGTACAGCTGATCTACAACCTCATTGTCACTCATTAAATGTTTTCTCAACCAACCGCCGAAAGTCTCCATGTGGGCCTTCCTAATCCAGGATTCAGGCTTCCCCGGGTTGTCCAAGCGTAAAATATTCTTGTGTTTCTCAAAGTACGGAGCCACCAAGCTGGAATTGGTCGAATTGTGTGGTGTGCTTCAGTCATAGAATGGCCGTCCATACATATCGTTGATTTCCTTCCGATCGTGCCTTTTCCACTTAGTCTCCCCTCGTGCCGCGATCGAGGAAGACCAATCGGCTTAAGGTCAGGAACAAAGTCAACACAAAACTCAATTACCTCCTCATTTCCATAGCCCTTGGCGATGCTTCCTTCTGGCCTAGCACGGTTACGAACATATTTCTTTAATACTCCCATGACCCTCTCGAAGGGGAACATATTGTGTAGAAATACAGGACCGAGAATGGAAATCTCTTCGACTAGGTGAACCAGGAGGTGCGTCATAATATCGAAGAAGGATGGCGGGAACACCAACTCGAAACTGACAAGACATTGGACCACATCGTTCTGTAATCGTGGTAGAACTTCTGGATTGATTACCTTCTGAGAGATTGCATTGAGGAATGCACATAGCTTCACAATGGCTACTCGAATTTTCCGGCAGGAGCCCCCTCAAAGCAATCGGAAGCAATTGCATCATAATCACGTGGCAGTCGACTTCAGGTTTTGGAACTTTTTCTCCGCCATGTTTATTATTCCCTTTATATTGGACGAGAATCCAGACGGGACCTTCATACTGCTCATGCATTCAAAAAAGATGACCTTCTCTTCTTTGGTCAGAGCGTAGCTGGCACGACCTTGAAACCATTCCGGATGCCGGTCATCAGGGTCTTTCAAGCGTTGCTGGTCCTGCCGTGCTTCCTTTGTATCATTTGTCTTCCCATACACGCCCAAGAAGCTAGCAGGTTCACGCAAATATTCTTCGTAACGTGCATCACGTCGATTGCAGCGGACTTCTAGGGACTTTCCAATATTCTAGCTCCCAGAATATAGATTTCTTCTTCCACATGGCCACGTGCCCGTCAGCTCCCTTCGGAACTGATTGTCCGCTCAAGACCCTTTCCAAAGATGACTTTCAAATCCTTTACCATATCAAATACCTCAGCACCAGTACGTTCCGCAGGTTGGCCGGTGATCTGCCTTGCCGTTGTAATGCTTGCCGCGCTTTCTTACGTTATGATTTTTGGGAAGAAATCGACGATGCCCCATGTACACGTTCTTCTTACAATTTGGCAAATGTACACTTTCAGTCTGCAGTACGTGCATGCATTGTATCCCTTATTTGACAGTCCCGAAAGGTTACTAAGAGCAGGCCAATCGTTGATGGTTACGAAAAGCAACGCCCGTAGGTCAAATTCCTCTTCTTTGTGCTCATCCCACACACGGACACCAGGTCTGCCCCACAACTGTAAAAGCTCATCAACTAATGGCCTTAGGTACACATCGATGTCGTTGTCGGGTTGCTTCAGACCTTGGATGAGCACTTGCATCATAATGAACTTCCGCTTCATGCACAACCAAGGAGGAAGGTTGTAGATGCATAGAGTCACGGGCCACGTGCTATGGCTGGAGCTCTGCTCGCCAAAAGGATTCATGCCATCTGTACTTACCAAATCTTATGTTCCTTGCGTCAGCTGCAAAATCTTTAAACTCTCTGTCGATCTTTCTCCATTGTGTTCCATCTGCGGGGTGTCTCAACTCCCCGTCCGACTTACGGTCCTCTTTGTGCCATCTCAACAACTTGGCATGCTCTTTGTTCCTGAACAGACGTTTCAACCGTGGTATTATAGGAGCATACCACATCACCTTGGCGGGAACCTTCTTCCTAGGTTTCTGGCCCTCGACATCGTCACCAGGGTCATCGCCTCTGATCTTATAACGCAATGCAGTGCATACCGGGCATTCATTCAAATTCTCGTATTCACCGCGGTAGAGGATGCAGCCGTTGATGGCCGTGCATGTATCTTCAGAACCTCTAAACCTAGAGGGCAGACAACCTTCTTTGCTTCATACGTACTGGAGGGCAACTCGTTATTCTTTGGAAACATATTCTTCAACATTTTCAGCAAGTTTTCAAATCCCGAGTCAGCTACACCTTCCCGTGCCTTCCATCTCAGCAAATCCAGTGTGCAGCCCAACTTTTTCAGACCATTATCGCATCCTAGGTACAGCGACTTTTTGTGATCCTCTAACATGCGATCCAAATTCTCCCTCTCCTTTTCAGTTTCGCAGCGACTCCGTGCATCAGCAATGGTCCGACCAAGATCATCAGCGGGCTCATCACGTGCCTCTTCTTGATCACCTTCCCCTTCACCTTCCCCACCTTCAGCATCATCCATGAAAGTATCACCGAAATGATCAAGATAGCTCTCATCGATGTCATCCCCTTCTTCATCTTCCATTATAACCCCTCTTTCTCCATGCTTGGTCCAACAATTATAGCTTGGCATGAAACCATGCCGAATCAGGTGCACGTGAACTTCCCTTGAGGAAGAGTAACCCTTCTGATTCTTACAGCCAACACATGGACAGATAACAAAACCCCCCTGCTTGTTCGCATTAGCCACTACGAGGAAATCTTGCAAACCCGTAGTGAATTCGCCGGAGAGTCGGCTAGCGTACATCCATTGCCGATTCATCTGCATTATTATAATACAAAATATATAATTAACCATCGCATGCATTTGTTAAACTAAATAGAAATTAAACAATGAACTACACACATATGCATATTTTATCAATGACACATATATATGAAAGGTTCAAGTGTTGTTGCTAACCGCGATCGAGGAGGAAAAAATAAATGAGGAAGCTCGATCAAGTGTGGTTCCGACACTTCATATCATGTTTGTTTCATGCTCTTGGGACATTTCATCAAACACCTTGTGTGCATAAGAAGAGCCAAAAGCAAACCATACACCCCCTTGTGAAGTTTGTGAAGAGAAGTGGGCACCAAATGGCTAAGTGCTGTGGGCTGGCTGGTATATATAGGGGAGGGGCTTTAGTCGCGTTGGCCTGGCCAACCGCGACTGAAGGCCTTTGGGCCAGGCCTCCGAGGGACATTTAGTCGCGGTTGGGCCCTCCTTGGTCCACCGGCCACCGAGCCGCTACCGGGGCCTGTGCCTTGGTCGCGGCTGGGCAACCGAGCCGGCGACTAAAGCCTCCTTTGGTCGCGCCCTGGATTGCCAGACTACTGCTGGACGGAAGGCCTTTTTTCTCACCAAAGGATTATAACTAATTTGAGTTTCATTTTTCTATCAATGCACATAGTATCCCCTTTCGAAAAACAAATCAATGCACATAAACATCCCCCGATTTGGTAAGCAAACATGCTTAATCTCGTATGTCAATCTAAGTTCTCCTAATTTTTTCTTCAGTTATATTCTTGTCTTCTTTTCCTTTTGAAGGTAAATATAATTTAAAAATTATTCCTTTGTGCATTGCAGGTTCGTTAGGACTACTAAGAAACTAGGAAAGTATTCATTTCATCTGGCATCTACGGATACATCTTCACTTTCTCGCATTTTGGTACGTATAATGCTATCACACTACACATTTTCTTTTCATGCCCCTGTTCCAGGTCTACTTCAGCACTGCAAATATATATGTAAACATTCTATCAGATAGTGATATCGATTTTAATTTATCATGCCAATGGAAATTAAGTGTACTATGTGACTCTACAATCAAGTCTTAAGCATGTGCATCTGCTTTCTGAAATCGTGTGTCCAGATCCAACATTAATCATATTATTTGCCATGACTGATATTATTTAAATTATTTTGTCAAAATAATATATATTTACTGCATATGTTTCATGTTCATAATTTGAATACTGATATTAATTTTATGTAATTCCCGCTGCAATGCACGGGGAATCGTCTAGTCGAGGGAAATGTAGGCCCATTTTAGTAGGAGGCCATGCCTCAAAAAAATTGAAGCCTCAGCGCTTATGTTGAGGTTCTAAGACTTTGAATAATTTAAAGTTCAACATAAATATTATAGATACTCTAAGTAATTTTATTGAGCGATGTGTGTGTCTCTGTGGGTGGGGTGGGGGGGCAATGCCTCCTGCTTGTAGGCTGCCACCGAAACAAAGGACTCCTTAGGGTAACTAACTTTCTCAGGGTTACCACCGCAGAATCTAAACCAAACGGTTGTTTTAGTATCGATTCTCCAAACGTAGCAGATTCCTCTGCATGGGCATGAAATGTACAAATGCACCGGCGTTGTTACGTAGTATTTCTCAATGCACATATATAATTTACAATCAGCATGAAAATTCTGAAACAATTTAGTAATATCATAACGTACTACAACATGCTACGTGGTTCTAATTTCTAGGTCTTCTTATTATTCTTTCACTTTAAGTCTCATACATGTTCGACCATCATAACTGTCAATGCGATTTAAGAACACCTAGAACTTAAAATCACACAGATGCACAACATTGCTATCTTGTTATTGCGTTCGATATTATCACACAGTACATTATGATATATCTTATTTATTTTGAATTTTCATAGTGAGTTGTGAATTATATATATGCATTGAGAAATAAAATTTGAGACCGTGGCAACGCACGGGCATTTGTACTAGTTATAGGTAGAAATGTATTCTGTACCTGCACGAAAATATGCTTCACAAAAAAATATTTCTGTGGCGTATGTAGGACCGGTGCGCCACAGTAATCCTTACCTTCAGAATGCGATATGGACGGATGCGCCACAGACCTTCTCTGGGCGGGGTCCACGCTGGTTCAGTAATCGCACATGGCGATGTAATTTTGTGGCACATCTACCACATACGCCACAGAAAATAAAAATTATATGATTTATATGCCCACATACACCACAAAAAGTCAAATTCGTGGCGCATATGGGCATATGCGCCACAAAAGTTCATCTTTCTGTCGCATGGTGTACATGGCCACAAAAAGTTTAAGGGATTTTTTCTCCTATGCAACTCCACCCCCACCCCCCGGATCGTCTTTAGCACAAGAATACAAAAGAAATAGATAGGAATTTAAAAAATAAAATCTTTTGAGATGTCCTATGTGATATAGGCATCCCCAATGGGCCCGCCGAAGATGGTACCCGAAAGCCATCAAGGCCCACGAGTCGCAACATGAAGTTCGTAAGCTCCATTGGTATTAAGGAAAGAAGTTAGCATTAGAAAATATAGATTTGTATCATGGGACGGGCTAGAAACCTCCCGGACTCGTAACTTGTGTGTATACGAATCTCTCCTCGGCTCCGCCTCCTATAAGGGGGAGTCGAGGGACAAAGAGAGGATCGAATCTATTGTCAACACAACCCTAGTTTTACAATCGTCGAGTACTTTTCGCTGAAACCTTCGAGATCTACTGGCCCTCTACTTCTAGCAAAACCCTAGTCTACAATCGGGCACACAAGTTAACACCCTTGTCAATTGGCGCCGTCTGTGGGAACTAGAGGCGACAAGGAGCTGATCTCGATGGCACGTTCAAGATCGTCGACTTCGTCGGTAGCAAGCAACGCGATGGATCGAGGTAAACATGTCGAAACTGATCTAGTCGATTTTGTTCCTCACCCGCCCTCCCGTTTGGATGCATATACGTATCTGGAGGAGCCCATGGAAGTGACGTTCGGACAATTCCGATTCTGCGTCGAGAAAGAAGGATCGTATCGTCTCGAAGTTCCGATCTCGTCGGGATTATCAGCGGTCGATTCCGACTCTTCATCAGGCGAAGAGGAGATTCCGTCGCCACGCTTCATCACCCATGGCAAGCGAAAAGCTCGCCAAGATCTTCAACACATGTCCTTCGAAATCGTCCCATGTGGACTCGATATGCTGCCGACTGCATGCGCTCGACAGCTTCAACTTCATCGACAGATCTGCTATTATTGGAAAGGTCTTCACCAATCTCTACGATGGTGTCACCAATCCCGATAAAAATCAAAATTCAAAATATCATCAGATCTACGCAATTGAGGAAACAAACCGAGCAGAGCCGGAGACGTCAGAGGCTTTCGACGATGTGGGAAACCCATATGTTGATCCCGCTGATCTCAGGCGAGGTCTAGGCACTAAATATGTTGGGCCTACACCACGTCTAAGGGTTCAGCTCCCGCAAGAAGCGTGGGACAGAGCCGCAAGAGCCATGGACGGTTCAGAACCAATGACCACAACTGCTACGGCAGAAGAACTACAAGCCTATCAATATAGACTCGCTCGTGTGAGTAGGGAGTTGGAAAAACAGACAGCTGAGCTGAACAGAAGAAAGGAGGCAGCCTCCGCGTCAAGCAGGCGACGAGCAGACCTAAGTCGACAGTCAGGAACTTCGGGAGATAGTCATAGAGAAGCTCGGAGGAGAGCAAGATCTCGGCTGCAAAATATACCTGAAGCAGAGAGGGAAAATATAATTCAAAATCTCGACATGTCTTTTATGTCGATTGACACAAGGGGAAATATTATCCCTAAAACACCGGAAGCTGGGTATATGGCAACGCAAGCTTACATCCTCGCGTCCAGACCACCTCCTGGGGACCCGAGGGAAGCATTGTTTAACATGGCAATGGCAGGAGTTGGAGCCATGGGAACAGCGTTCGCAGCTACACCTCCCGAAGGAACTGCAAGGCAAAATAGTCCGCGACCCACCGCAGCAGTGCAAGATCCACCGAGAGCAAGTGGAGCAAGGGATACAGCGGCTCAAGCAAGGGTGGATAGAGCGCGACAAGAAAGAAGGGAACATCGGCAGTCACCGGAAGTTGCTGAGGAAGATATGTGTGGACTCCCGTGTTTTACGAGACGAGTTCGAAAAACTCGAGTCCCGTCAGGGTTTAAGTTACCCGAAAATTTCAAGAAATTCGATGGTCTACAGGATCCCGAAGATTGGCTCGTTGATTACCTCGAGATGGTGAAGTTGATAGGCGGAACCAGGGCAACAACCATGCAGAGCATACACTTGAGCGAGTCAAGATCTTGGATAAAGAAACTTCCCCAGGTTCCATCGGGAGAATGGGATAGTTTTGAGGATATCTTCGTGAAAAATTTCCGATCCACCTGCAAAAACGCGTCATTAGAAGAGTTGAGGGCGTGTAGACAAAAACATGATGAGTCAATGAGAAAATATATACAGAGGTGGAACATTATCAAAAACTCGGCAGAGAACATATCTGACGAGAGGGCAATAGATGCGGCAGGAATTCGACGAGGAGATTTCGTCGAAGACTTAGGGAGAACCAACCCAAAGACAATATCAGCATTGATGGAAATAGCAAACAGATGGGCAGATGGAGAAGATGCTATACACAATAAGCGACATAGATCGCCGAGGAGGACCGTAGTCGAAATTTCCAAAATAGACGATGATTCTCTCGACAGTTCTATAGTAATGATGCTCCTGGCCACATATCAGCTGGTTTCCGAGGAAACACTGGAGGAACAATCGAGATGATTATCAAAGAAGTAACGAGCAACAAGGCGACAACAGAGGTGATTTTAGGCACAGTAAATAGGGCTTATATTACTTCCAACGATTTATAATTTCTCTGAGGTTCTATGCTTGTTTTATGACAATACCCACATGTTTTGTTCACACTTTATATCCTTTTGATGCATTTTCCGAACTAACCTATTGACAAGATGCCGAAGTGCCAGCTTCATGTTTTTTGCTGTTTTTGGTTTCATAAATCCTAGTAAGGAAATATTCCCGGAATTGGACGAAATCAACGCCCAACATCCTATTTTCCCACGAAGCTTCCGTAACACCGAGAGCCGCCGTAGGGGAGCCCCCGGGGGCCCCACACACCAGTGTGCGCTGCCAGGGTGTGGGCCGTGCCCCCCAAGTGTCACCGCCTGTAGCCCTTCCGACCCGCCTCTTCGCCTATATAAAGGTCCCCGACCTAAAACATCGATACGAATAAGCCACGGTACGAGAAAGTTCCAGAGCCGCCGCCATCGCTAAGCCAAGATCTGGGGGACAGGAGTCCTGTTCCGGCACGCCGCCCGGACAAGTGCCCCGAAGGCTTCGCATCGACACCACCGCCATCTTCATCACCGCTGCCTCCCATGAGGAGGGAGTAGTTCTCCATCGAGGCTAAGGGCTGTACCGGTAGCTATGTGGTTAATCTCTCCTATGTACTTCAATACAATAATCTCATGAGCTGCCTTACATGATTGAGATTCATATGATGATGCTTGTAATCTAGATGTCATTATGCTAGTCAAGTGGGTTTTACTTATGTGATCTCCGGAGACTCCTTGTCCCACGTGTGTAAAGGTGACAGGGTGTGCACCGTGTGGGTCTCTTAGGCTATATTTCACAGAATACTTATTCACTGTTATGAATAGCATATTGAAGTGCTTATTTATATCCCTTTATGATTGCAATGTGTTTTGTATCACTATTCATCTATGTGCTACTCTAGTGATGTTATTAAAGTACTTTATTCCTCCCGCACGTGTAATGGTGACAGGTGTGCATCGTGTGGTACTTGTCGTAGGTTATGATATGATCTCTTATAGATTATGAAGTTAACTATTGCTATGATAGTATAGATGTGATCTATGCCTCCTTCATAGTGTGATGGTGATGTATGCTATGTTAGTACTTGGTTTAGTTGTGTTGATCTATCGTGCACTCTAAGGTTATTTAAACATGAATATCGAATATTGTGGAGCTTGTTAACTCCGGCATCGAGGGTTTGTAATCCTACACAACTAGTGGTGTTCATCATCCAACAAGAGAGTGTAGAGTATTTATTATCATTCGTTATGTGATCAATGTTGAGAGTGTCCACTAGTGAAAGTATAATCCCTAGGCCTTGTTCCTAAATACTGAAATCGCTGCTTGTTTACCGTTTTACGCATCCGTACTGCCGCAATATTACCACCATCAACCACACGCCTGGTAGCATCAAGTTATTTTCGGGGTGTCACACACTCATATACATTCATACCATGTATTTCACTATCTCTTTGCCGAACTAGTGCACCTATATATCTGACAAGTGTATTAGGTGTGTTGGGGACACAAGAGACTTCTGTATCGTGATTGCAGGTTGCTTGAGAGGGATATCTTTGACCTCTTCCTCCCTGAGTTCGATAAACCTTGGGTGATCCACTTAAGGGAAAACTTGCTGCTGTTCTACAAACCTCTGCTCTTGGAGGCCCAACATTGTCTACAGGAAAAGAAGCGTGAGTAGACATCATGGGCCAAGGTTTCAGAGACCATATGTGTCTCCCGAGGATATGATGAACGGGCCATGTCAGATGCATTTTTATCTCGACAATAACGGGAAGAGGCAGTCAGGACATCTGCAGAAGGATTGTCGCAATTTTCAAGCAATGTTGCGGGTCGCAGGGCTAGCCAATGCTCAAGCAATAAATAGAAACCCCCAAGGGCCCAGGAGTGAGATCCACCTGCCACCTCCTCCCGCAATTACGGACGAAAATCGGCACCAGCTCAGAATAGCGGCAGCACCACACCCACCTCCATATGTCGATCCCAACTCCAACGGCGCGGTCTCGATGATTCAGAAAGCTAGGCCGTCTAATAGGGCTCAGAAAGTAATCTCGCGACAGTATTCATGGCAGAGAAGATGCCTCCACCAACGATTGAGTACCTAAATTGGTCGGGACAGGACATTGGCTTCACAATTGCGGATCACCCGCAGCAAGTTCCTCGACCAGGGCAATCTGCACTTATCTTACCTGCAGTCATCGCCGGGTTTGACGTGTCGAGAGTCTTTATAGATGGCGGCAGCAGTTTAAACCTTATGTATGCAGATACACTAAGGAAGATGAACATATCCTTGGCAAATCTAAAACCAACTGACACACGTTTCCATGGAATCACGCCAGAGAAGCCGAGTTATCCGTTGGGGAAGATCAATCTCGACGTTCAGTTTGGGACCCGAGAAAACTACAGGATAGAGAAGCTAGAGTTTGAAGTTGTGGATTTCCCGTCGCAATATCACGCCTTGTTGGGACGACCAGCATATGCCAGGTTTATGGCGGTACCACACTACACATACCTGTTGTGGAGGTTACCTGGACCTAAAGGACCAATTACAGTCAAAGGAAGTTTTGCGTTAGCTGATAAATGCGACAAGGATTTTCATCGACTATCAGAAACTTTCGGGATGCAAGCAGAATATATGGCGTCAAGGCTCACAACTGATTATGATGTGTTGCCAGATGCAGGAAGGCCACTCAGGGAGCCAACTTTCAACACTGCTAAGGATTCAAAAGAGGTGCAGATTCACCCGATAGACCCAAAGAAAACGACGTCCATTGCAACAAACATGGACCTCGCATAGGAAAGCGCGCTCGTCGAGTTCCTCCGTGAGCACTGGAAAATCTTCGCATGGTGTCCATCTGACATGCCAGGAGTACCCAGGGAACTTGCCGAGCACCACTTAAACTTGGATCCAATAGCAAGACCAATCAAACAACCTTTGCGGCGTTTTTCGGAACCAAACCGCAAAGCCATGCTGTCAGAAATTGATCGACTCAGAGAAGCTGGTTTTATCAAGGAGTTACATACAGAAGCCACGTGGGTAGCTAACCCAGATGGTCCCGAAGAAAAACACGAAAGTCCTTCGCATGTGTGTCGACTTTACGTGTCTCAATAAACACTGTCCAAAGGATCACTTTCCCCTAAAGATCGATCAAATCATCGACTCCACGGCAGGATGTGAACGTCTTTCCTTCCTGGATGCATATTCTGGTTATAACCAGATCAGATTAAAAGAAGATGATGAAGTCAAGACAGCGTTCATAACACCTTATGGCGTGTTCTGCTATAGAACAATGCCTTTTGGCCTAAAAAACGCGGGAGCAACATATCAACGGATGATGCAGTGCCTTGCAACACAGATTGGTAAAAATGTACAAGTATATATTGACGATGTCGTCATCACAACAAAAAAGGGGACAACTTTGATCGAGGATTTGAAAGAAACTTTCGACAACCTTGACAAGTTCTGTCAAGCTGAACCCGACAAAGTGCTTTCGGCGTCCCGCGAGAACTTCTTTGTTTCCTAGTATCAGAAGAGGATCGAGGCTAATCCAGAAAAATCCAAGCCACCGTAACGATGAGGAAGCCGACGAAGCTGAAAGAAATACAACAGCTGACTGGACGAGTCGCATTAAGCATTCGTCGCCAAGAGGAGAAAAGGCATTGCCATTCTACATTGATCAAGCAAGGTGATAAATTCCAATGGAACGAAGGCCGGATGAGCCTTCGAGGATCTCAAGCGCACAATCTCGACACCACCAATCTTGGTGGCGCCAAAGGAGAAGGAGCCTCTCCTGTTATATATCGCTGCCACACCTCGGTGGTAGCACAGTGCTAGTGGTTGAAAGAGAAGAAGAAGGAAAACTCCAGGCGTGCAACGGCCGGTATACTTCGTCGAAGTTCTATCGCCTTCCAAACAACGGTACCCGCAATACAGAAGTTGGCATATGGAGTTTTTACAACCGCAAGAAAAACTGCGGCACTATTTTTCGGCGCACCCGATAATAGTGGTCAATGAGGCGCCTTTGTCCAATATACCAAACAATCCAGAAGCTACGGGTTGTGTCTCCCTGGGGAATAGAGCTTTCTCCTCGGGACATCACGTAGAAAATAAAAGCAATAAAATCGCAAATTTTACCGTACTTCACAGAGTGGATGGAGCTGCAAAATACGGGACCCCCAGATCTATCGAGAACTTGGACTATGAACTTCGACGGGTCCAGAGATTGAGAGGTGAGCTGTGTGGATACTAATATCACCTGAAGGCGATAAATTGAAGTATCTCTTACGGATGACATTCCCAAACACGTCTAACAATGAGGTAGAATACGAAGCTCTCATACACGGGATGAAGATGGCAAAGGCTTGTGGCGCAACCCATTAAAATCTTTGGCGATTCACAATTGGTGGCTCAGCAGGTCATGAATCAATGTGATGCAGTCAATGAAAGTATGATAGCATACAAGGAGGTGTATAATGAGCTTGAGAAGTTGTTTGATGGGTGCGAGGTAAATCACATCAGCAGACTAAGTAATAATGAAGCAATGTTCTTGCAAACATCGGGTCGCAATGTCTCGCAATACCACCGTGTTTTGGGAAGAGATATCTGAGAGATCCACCAAGCCGAAGAAACAGCAGAAGAAGGAGAAGGAAAAGAATCCCTCGGGGGCTAAAGAAATACCATCAGAAGAAGAGGAAGAGCCTGAAGTAGTAATGATGATACAGATTCCATGGATGCAGGCGTACATAGCATATATTTTGAGAAAGGAACTACCCGACGATCCAGTTGAGCAAGGCAAGTTTTCCCTCGAAAGAAACCAAGGTTATCAACCGAGGAGCCAAGAAGCACGTGAAGGTTGTTAGTGGAGGAATGTAGTGCGGCGCAACACCAGAAACCGGCGCCAACGTGGAACCTGCACAACACAATCAAAGTACTTTGCCCCAACGTATCAGTGAGGTTGTCAATCTCACCGGCGTCAAAACAAAGGATTAAGCGTATCGAGTGGAAGATGGTGTTTGTTTGCAAAGAACAAGAAACAATGATTGCAAGAGAATATAATCAGATGTAAAAGAATGGACCGGGTCCACAGTCACTAGTGGTGTCTCTCCAATAAGATAACTAACATGTTGGGTGAACAAATTACAGGTGGCCAATTGACAAATAAAGATTCAATACATATCAACGATGATTACTATGTGATTTAATCAGGATTACGACAAAGTACATAGACCGCTATCCAGCATGCATCTATGCCTAAATAATCCACCTTCGGTTAGCATCCGCACCCTCCAGTAAGTTGTAAACAACACATAATTGCATTAAGTATGGTGCATAATGTAATCAACACAAATATCCTTGACAAAGCATCGATGTTTTATCCCTAGTAGCAACAGCACATCCACAACCTTAGAAACTTCCCACATTCAATGGAGGCATGAACCCACTATCGAGCATAAATACTCCTCTTGAGTTACAAGTATCAACTTGGCCAGAGCCTCTACTAGCAACGAGAGCATGCAAGAACATAAATAACACATATATGATAGATTGATAATCAACTTAACATAGTATTCTATATTCATTGATCCCGCCAAACACAACATGTAGCATTACAATAGATGATCTTGATCATGTTAGGCAGTCACAAGATCTAAACAATGATAGCACAAGCGGAGAAGACAACCATCTAGCTACTTGCATGGACCCATAGTCCAAGGATGAACTACTCACGCATCAATCCGAGGCGGGCATGATCATAGAGCCCCTCCGGTGATGATTCCCTCTCCGGGTGCCTGAGGCGATTTCCTCGAATCCCCCGAGATGGGATCAGGCGGCGGCGTCTCCGGAAGGTTTTCCGTATCGTGGCTCCTACATGGGGCTCGCGACGAAGGCTATATGTAGGCGGAAGGGTAGGTCGTGGGGCCACACGAGGCCCCACACACCAGGGTCGTGCGCGGGCCAGGCCGCGCCGCCTATCAGGTCGTGCTCCTCGTGGCCCCACTTCCTTTCCCCTCGGTCTTCCGGAAGCTTGCAAAAATAGGGACCCTGGCGTTGATTTCGTCCAATCCCGAGAATATTTCCTTACTAGGATTTCTGAAACCAAAAACAGCAGAAAACAAGAATCGGCCTTCGCATCTTGTTAATAGGTTATGCCGAAAATGTATAATAATGTTGTAAAGTATGTATAAAACATTCAACTATTGTCATAAAAGTAGCATGGAACATAAGAAATTATAGATACGTTGGAGACGTATCAAAGCTTAGTTCCTACTCGCCCTCGAGTAGGTAAACGATAACACAAATAATTTAGTGACATGCTACTAACATAATCTTGATCAACATTATTGTAAAGCATATGAGATGAATGGAGTGATCTGAACAAAAGATTGCTAACAAAGATAATGACTAAGCAAATGAATCATATAGCAAAACTTTTCATGAATAGTACTTTCAAGACAAGTATCAATAAGAGTTGCATAAGAGCTAACTCATAAGCAATAAATTCAAAGTAGAATGAATTGAAGCAACACAAAGGATGATTAAGTCTCAACAATTGCTTTCAACTTGTAACATGTATATCTCATGGATATTTGTCAACATAGAGTAATATAATGTGCAATAGGTAAACATGTAAGAATCAATGCACACAAACACAAGTGTTTGCTTCTAAGATAGAAAGAGGTAAACTAACTCAACAATAAAGTAAAAGAATGGCCCTTCGCAGAGGGAAGCATGGATTACTATTTTTTGTGCTAGAGCTTTTGTTTTGAAAACATAGAAACAATTTTGTCAACGGGGTAATAATTCATATGTGCTATGCATAATACTTCCTACAAGTTGCAAGTCTCATGCATAGAGTACTAATAGTGCTCGCACCTTGTCCTACTTAGCTCGGAAAACACGGATTATCATCGCATAACATATGTTTCAACCAAGTGTCACAAAGGGGTACCTCTATGCCGCCTGTACAAAGGTCTAAGGAGAAAGCACGCATTGGATTTCTCGCTTTTGATTATTCTCAACTTAGACATCCATACCGGGACAACATAGACAATAGATAATGGACTCCTCTTTAATGCTTAAGCATTCAACAACAAGTAGTATTCTCATAAGAGATTGAGGTTGTATGTCCAACCGAAACTTCCACCATGATACATGGCTTTAGTTGGCGGCCCAATGGTCTTCTCTAACATATGCATACTCAAACCATTTGATCATGAAATCGCACTTACTGCAGAGACGAACATGCATAGCATCTCACATGATATCCAACAAAGGTAAAGTTGATGGCGTCCCGAAACATGGTTACCGCTCAACAAGCAACTTATAAGAATTAAGACACATAACTACATATTCATCACCACAATAGTTTTTAAGCTATTTGTCCCATGATCTATATATTGTAAAGGTAAAGGAATGAAATTTTAAAGGTAGCACTCAAGTAATTTACTTTGAATGGCAGAAAAATACCACATAGTAGGTAGATATGGTGGACACAAATGGCATGGGTTTTGGCTCAAGGTGTTTGGATGCACGAGAAGCATTCAGTACAAGGTTTGGGCTAGCAAGGTTGTTTGAAGCAAACACAAGTATGAATAGGTACAACAAAACTTACACAAGAACATATTGCAAGCATTATAAGACTCTACACTGCTGTCTTCCTTGTTGTTCAAACACTTTACCCAAAAATATCTAGACTTAGAGAGACCAATCATGCAAACCAAATTAAACAAGCTCTACGGTAGTTCTTCATTAATAGATTAAACTACATGATGCAAAAGCTTAAACATGATCTATGAGAGCTCAAACAATTGCCAAGTTACCAAACCATATGCAGCATTTTCTGATTCCAACCAAATAGCAATTTAACGAAGCAATTTCAGCCTTCGCCATGAACATTAAAGCACAATTAAGAACACAAGTGTTTCATATGAAAAAGCGGAGCGTAATATCTCCAATATAAGGATGATGGGATCCAAATTTATTCAAACCAAAACGAAAATAAAAGAAAACCGAAGCTCCAAGTAAAGAACATAAGATGTGATGGAATAAAAATATAGTTTCACTAGAAGTGACCTGATAATGTTGTCGATGAAGAAGGGGATGCCTTGGGCATCCCCAAGCTTAGATGCTTGAGTCTTCTTAAAATATGCAGGGATGAACCACCGGGCATCCCCAAGCTTAGACCTTTCACTCTTCTTGATCATAGTATATCATCATCTTCTCTTGACCCTTGAAAACTTCCTTCACACAAACTTCAAGCCAACTCATTAGAGGGTTAGTGTATAACCAAAATTCACACATTCAGAGGTGACACAATCATTCTTAACACTTCTGGACATTGCACAAAGCTTCTGAAAGTTAATGGAACAAAGAAAGTCATTCAACATAGCAAAAGCGGCAATGCAAAATAAAAGACAGAATCACAAAACAGCAACAAATTCCTCGTAAAGATGAATCTCGGCAGGGGCATCAACTTGCTCAAATGGAAAACTCAAAACTAATGAAAGTTGCGTATATATATGGAGGATCACGCTTCGTAAATTTGCAGTTTTTTAAGATTTGTTTGCTGTGGAGATCTGCGGAATTCGTGATGTGAGCAATGCTGCTTTCTCACATAGCCGATCCAAATCTATCATCAACTTTAGCATAGAAACTTTACTTGGCACAAAAACATGATAAGGAGAGGTTGCTGCAGTAGTAAACAACTTCCAAGACTCAACAATACAGTAAATAAAATGAAACATGGGTTATCTCCCAAGAAGTGCTTTTCTTTAACGCCTTTCAGCTAGGCGTAGAAAGTGCAAATCAAGTAACATCAAGAGAAGAAGCATCAACATCATAGGTTTGTTCTAATAATAGAATCAAAAGGCAACTTCATTCTCTTTCTAGGGAAGTGTTCCATACCTTCTTGAGAGGAAATTGATATTTAATATTACCTTCCTTCATATCAATAATAACACCAACGCTTCGAAGAAAAGGTCTTCCTAACACAATAGGACAAGATGCATTGCATTCGAGTATCCAAGACAACAAAATCAACGGGGACAAGGTTATTGTTAACCGTGATGCGCCACAATATCAATCCTCCCCAAAGGTTTCTTTTAACATTATCGAAGATTAACATCTAAATAACAATTCTTCAATGGTGCAAGTCAAGCATATCATAAATCTTTTTAGGCATAAAAGAAATACTTGCACCAAGATCACATAAAGCATTACATTCAAAGTCATTGAATTTCATCTTAATGATGGGCTCCCAACCATCTTCTAAATTCTAGGAATAGAAGCTTCAAGTTTTAATTTCTTTTCCCTAGCTTTAATGAGAGCGTTTGTAATATGTTTCAGAAGGCTAAATTTATAGCACTAGCATTGGGACTTCTAGCATGTTTTTGTAAGAACTTTATAACTTCAGTAATATGGCAATCATCAAAATCTAAACCATTATGTTCTACAGCAATGGAATCATTGTCACCAATATTTCGAAAAATTTCAGCAGTTTTATCAGTTTCAGCAGTTTTAGCAATTTCAGGCAGTTTTGTACGTTTTGCACTAGGAGTAGAAACATTGCCAACACCAATTATTTTACCATTGATAGTAGGAGGTGCAGCAACATGTGAAGAATCAACATTACTTGTGGTGGTAATAGTCCATACTTTAGCTACATTATTTTCTTTAGCAAGTTTTTCTTTTTCTTCTCTATCCCACCTAGCATGCAATTCAGCCAACAATCTAATATTATCATTAATTCGAACTTGATGGTATTTGTTTTAGCAAACCTAGCATCTTTAACTTCTCAGGCATAACTTTCAATTTTAAAGATCAACATCAAGAGCAAGACTATCAACCTTAGAAGCAAGAACATCAATTTTACGAAGCTTTTCTTCAACAGTTTTATTGAAAGCAGTTTGTGTACTAATAAATTCTCTAAGCATCACTTCAAGACCAGAGGGTATGCACTCTTATTATTGTTGTAAGAATTACCATAACCATTACCATTATTAGAAGGATATGGCCTATAGTTGTTGTTACCATAATTATTCCTATAAGCATTGTTGTTGAAGTATTGTTCTTAATGAAATTTACATCAACATTTTCTTCTTGAGCAACTAATGAAGCTAAAGGAACATTATTAGGATCAATATGAGATCTACCATTTGCAAGCATAGACATAATAGCATCAATCTTATCACCCAAAGAAGAGGTTTCTTCAACATAATTTACCTTCTTACCTTGAGGAGTTCTTTCAGTGTGCCATTCAGAGTAATTGATCATCATATCATCAAGTAGTTTAGTTGCGGTGCCTAGAGTGATGGACATAAAAGTACTTCCAGCAGAACAGCTGAATCCAATAGGTTCCTCGAGGAAAAATTCAATCCCGCATAAAAGGTTTGGATGATCATCCAAGTAGTCGGTAGCCCATGGGTTGGGCAATTCTTACTAAAGATTTCATTCTTTCCCATGCTTTGAGCAATATGTTCATTATCAAATTGTTTAAAATTCATTATGCTACTTCTCAAAGATATAATCTTAGCAGGAGGATAATATTTACTAATAAAAGCATATTTACATTTAGTCCATGAATCAATACTATTCTTAGGCAAAGAAAGCAACTAATCTTTAGCTCTTCCTCTTAATGAGAAAGGAAACAATTTCAGTTTTATAATATCACCATCTATATCCTTATACTTTTGCATTTCACAAAGTTCAATAAAATTATTAAGATTAAGATAGGCAGCAGCATCATCAGTACTAACACCAGAAAATTGCTCTCTCATAACAAGATTCAGTAAAGCAGGTTTAATTTCATAGAATTCTGCTGTAGTAGCAGGCGGAGCAATAGGAGTACATATAAAATCATTATTATTTGTGCTAGTGAAATCACACAACTTAGTAGTTTCAGGAGTACCCGTTATAACAGTAGTAAAGTAAAGTAGGCAAATAAAGTAAAGACAAGTAACTAATTTTTTGTGTTTTGATATATAGCTAGTAAAATAAGACAGGAAGTAAAGTAACTAATTTTTTTGTGTTTTAATATGAAGCAAACAAGACAAAAATAAAGTAAAGTAAAGCAAGACAAAACAAAGTAAAGAGATCGAGAAGTGGAGACTCCCCCTGATCTCCGCAACGGCGCTCAGAAAAATGGCTTGATGCGCGTAGATGTACACGTCCATTGGGAACCCTAAGAGGAAAGGTATGATGCTGCATAGAAGCAAGTTTCCCTCAGCATGAAACCAAGGTTATCGAACCAATAGGAGCCAAGAAGACGTGAAGGTTGTTGGTTGAGGAATGTAGTGCGGCGCAACACCAAAGATTCCGGCGCCAATGGAACCTGTACAACACAATCAAAGTACTTTGCCCCAACGTAATACTGAGGTTGTCAATCTCACCGGCTTGCTGAAAACAAAGGATTAAGCGTATCGAGTGGAAGATGGTGTTTGTTTGCAAAGAAAAGTAAAAACAGTAGAATGTATTCAGATGTAAAAGAATGGACCGGGGTCCACAGTTCACTAGAGGTGTCTCTCCAATAAGATAACTAACATGTCGGGTGAACAAATTACAGGCGGGCAATTGACAAATAAAGATTCAATACATATCAACGATGATTACTATGTGATTTAATCAGGGCATTACGACAAAGTACATATACCGCTATCCAGCATGCATCTATGCCTAAATAATCCACCTTCAGGTTATCATCCGAACCCCTTCCGGCATTAAGTTGTAAACAACAGATAATTGCATTAAGTATGGTGCGTAATGTAATCAACACAAATATCCTTAGACAAAGCATCAATGTTTGATCCCTAGTAGCAACAGCACATCCACAACCTTAGAACTTTCTGGCACTGTCCCAGATTTAATGGAGGCATGAACCCACTATCGAGCATAATTACTCCCTCTTGGAGTTACAAGTATCAACTTGGCCAGAGGCTCTACTAGCAACGGAGAGCATGCAAGAACATAAACAACACATATATGATAGATTGATAATCAACTTAACATAATATTCTCTATTCATTGGATCCCGCCAAACACAACATGTAGCATTACAAATAGATGATCTTGATCATGTTAGGCAGCTCACAAGATCTAAACAATGATAGCACAAGCGGAGAAGACAACCATCTAGCTACTGCTATGGACCCATAGTCCAAGGATGAACTACTCACGCATCAATCCCAGGCGGGCATGATGATGTAGAGCCCTCCGCATGATTCCCCTCTCCGGCAAAGGTGCTTCCGGAGGCGATCTCCTGAATCCCCCGATATGGGATTCGCGACGGCGGCGCCTCTGGCACACGTCCGATGGGAACCCCAAGTGGAAGGTATGATGCATATAGAAGCAAGTTTCCCTCGCATGAAACCAAGGTTATCGAACCAATAAAGAGCCAAGAAGCACGTGAAGGTTGTTGGTGGAGGAGTGAAAAGGCGCAACACCAGGGAAACCGGCGCCAACGTGGAACCTGCACACAACACAATCAAAGTAATTTGCCCCAACGTAACACTGAGGTTGTCAATCTCACCGGTTTGCTGAAAACAAAGGATTATGCGAGTGGAAGATGGTGGTTGTTTGCAAAGAACAATAAAAGCAGTAGAATGTATGTAAAGCAATGGACCGTCCACAGCTCACTAGTGGTGTCTCTCCAATAAGATAACTAGCATGCTGGGTGAACAAATTACATGTTGGGCAATTGACAAAAAAAGATTCAATACATATCAACGATGATTACTATGTGATTTAACCAGGATTACGATAAAGTACATAGACCGCCATCTACAAGCATGCATCTATGCCTAAATAATCCACCTTCGTGTTATCATCCGAACCCCTTCCGCTATTAAGTGCAACAGATAATTGCATTAAGCATGGTGTGTAATGTAATCAACACAAACATCCTTAGACAAAGCATCAATGTTTAATTCCTAGTAGCAACAAAGACATCCACAACCTTAGAACTTTCTGTCACTGTCCCACATTTAATGGAGGCATGAACCCACCATCAGCATAATTACTCCCTCTCTGGAGTTACAAGTATCCACTTGGCCAGAGTTTCTACTAGCAACAAAGAGCATGCAAGAACATAAACAACACATATAAGAGATAGATTGATAATCAACTTAACATAGTATTCTCTATTCATCTGACCACCAAACACAACATGTAGCATTACAAATAGATTATCTTGATCATGTTAAGCAGCTCACAAGATCTATAACAATGAAAGCACAAGCGGAGAAGACAACCATCTAGCTACTGCTATGGACCCATAGTCCAAGGATGAACTTCTCACCATCAATCCCGAGGCGGGCATGATGATGTAGAGCCCTCCGGTGATGATTCCCTCTCTCCGCAGGGTGCCGGAGGCGATCTCCAGAATCCCCCGAGATGGGATTCGCGTCGGCGGCGTCTCTGGAAGGTTTTCCATAGGTACTGGGGCTATTATCGACGGAGGCTTAAATAGACGGAAGGGCAGGTCAAGTGGCGGCACGAGGGCTCCCACAAAACAGGCGGCGCGGGCCCCAGCCCCCGGCCGCGCGGCCCCGTGGCGGCGCCGCCGCCCACTTCGTTATCCTTTCGGTCTTCTGGAAGCTTCGAAAATAGGCCCCGGGGCGTTGATTTCGTCCACCCGAGAATATTTCCTTACTAGAATTTCTGAAACCAAAAACAGCAGAGAAAACAGCAACTGGCACTCCGGCATCTTGTTAATAGGTTAGTGCCGGAAAATGTATAATAATGCTGTAAAATATGTATAAAACATTCAAGTATTGTAATAAAAGTAGCATGGAACATAAGAAATTATAGATACGTTTTGCGACGTATCGTGCGTCTCTGAAGGTTTTCCTATCGTGCTCTCGGTAACAGGGGTTTCGCGACTTAAGGCTATATGTAGGCGGAAGGGTAGGTCGTGGGCGTCGCGAGGCTCATCAGGGCCGGCGGCGGCCGGGCCTGGTGCCGTCGCCCCTAGTGGCGCCGCGTCCCACTTTTCCTCTGCCTTCTGAAGTCAAAAATAGGACCCTCGGGCGCTGATTTCGTCCAATTCCAAGAATATTTCCTACTAGGATTTCTGAAAACCAAAAACAGCAATCAAGCGTTTGCATCTTGTTAATAGGTTAGTGCTGGAAAATGTATAATAATGTTGTAAAGTATGTATAAAACATTCAAGTATTGTCATAAAAGTAGCATGGAACATAAGAAATTATAGATACGTTTCGGACGTATCAGGTAGGCAAGGATCTTCTTCGAGTTTGGCTTGCCAGCCTTAATCAAAGACTGCCACCTCTTCGTCTCCATCTCCTCCGTGTTGCCAACTCTTGCCCAGTCGACTTCTTGTTGGCTGTCAGCAACCAAGGCAATGGTGCCTTCAACACCAACTTTCAAACCTTCTTGGCGAAGTTGGAGTCCAAGGTCTTCTTGAGAATTGAAGCACTTGGCGAGAGCGGTAAAAGTCGTGGGTGCCTCCTTCTTCTTGAAGAAGTATGGAAAAAGCCGCGACAGACCTGTCCCTGGCTTCAGCAAGACCTTCACGAGCTTCATCTCCATGAATCTCATGAATGGGATAGTGCGCTCTAGAAGAGGATCACCTTCCTCGTGGACTTTCCAGCTTCTCATAATCTTGTTGCGTTTTCCCTAAATGAGTAAAAAGAAGCTTGTCAAGAAAAGCAAGCAAGGACAAACAAAATGATCCGAAGAAACAGCAAAGACTTGGGCACTTACTGACAAAACGTCGACTTTGCGACTCCAGGCGAGTAAGAATTTCTTTCTCGCGCGCAGACTTGAGTTATGTTTTCGCTCAGCGAAGTTTCCATGTCGTGAAGTCTTTTTCGAAGATCTTCGACGGCAGCAGCATCCGCTTCAGCTTTCTTGCGAGCTCGCTTTGCTCTAACTTGATAGCAAGAGCGTCAGCGCGTTTGTTGGATTCCGCAAGAGTTTCTGGCATAATAAACGACAAGAAAAAATCATGACAACATAAGGAAGGAGTATATTCAGAATAAGAGGCAGAGCAAAAATAGTACCCCAAGTTTAGCGGCATAATCACGGTACCCGACAAATTGGGTACCGAGGCGGATAAGCTCCTTCATGAAAGGCTGAAGAGAAGACCATAGAAAAGAAAATCAATATAGGAAGCGAAAAGTTCGACATCACCAAGAAATAAAGAGAGGGGAGTTCAAAGCATTGAAATCAGTACAGGGAAAAGAAACAACTTACTTCTTCCATTAAAGGAGTCGTGGAACAACCAATTAACATGGTAGGCTCCTTGGCTGGATCCACCCTAGCCCTCTTTGGTGAAGAGGCTTGGGGCTCGCAATCGGAGGATGTTCGTGTCTTGTTGAGGAGGCGGAGTTTGACCCCACCAAAGCTGAGCTTCGTAGACAACTAAAGTACGGACGACTCGCACGCAGCGCCGCGTCAATAGTTGGATTTTCATCCTCGTCGCCACTACAATAAATAAGATGACAAGATAAGAAACAATATAGACAAAATATCGAGAACAAACAACAAAGAGCAGCAGAACTTACGAGCCGACGAGAGCATCTTCATAAGGATCGAAAGTTTTCTTTTCCAAAGATCGTGAACAACTTCTTCGGCACGAGATGCGCCGGCTTTGGAGGTGCCAGAGTCGAAACTTCGCCCTTTTTCTCTTATTCCTTGGAGAAGCAGCTGGAAGGACAAATCAGGCGGTAGCCTCGGTTTCAACTTCCTTTTCAGAGGATGCCGCCGGGATTTCGAGAACCCGATTTCACTCTCAGGGCGTAAGTACCGTTACTGCTGTGACAACGACCCGTTTTTTCTCGACTTCCCCACCTACGAAGTGAAGAGGTGACGCAGCGCTTTATGATTCTCGACAAAAATAGAAAAAGTATCAACATGATTTATATATCATAATTGTGTTAGCCGAAGAAATAGCAATATCAAAGGAGAAAAGAAAAAAAGTGCATAAATAAATGCACGACAAAAATATATTACTGCGGGAGCGCCAGGTGGCGCTTTCATATGGCGTCAACACTACAAGATGTTCGGGGACGTGTCCTTCTTGCTAAGCGACGAGATCTTTCTGACAAGTTTTTCTAGGTCCTGACCGACAAATCGTCGACAAAGTGATCCACACATCTTCATATCGCCAAAGATATATTCAAAGGGGATTTTTGTGATCTTGGCAAGAGGCTACACTCTAATCCTAAGGAAGTACGCTGTGATTTGGTACCCGACAATTCTTGTCCTCGGGTATTTTGAAGCTGGTGGATGGTCATCAGGGCCTCTGTCGCTGCTTTTTCTTCGTCGCTAGCCTCTGCATCCCAGGACCGACGGCGACAGATTTTTTCGGTACCATCAAAAGGAGGAATGTTGTCTTCAACAGACGCTTTCTTCATGGATATACAACCATTTTTTGCGCTCACCCCTTGCACCGAGTCAGGGAATTTGATGTCGAAGTACTCGACGTCAGAACGAACACAGATAACAATGCCGCCTATGTTATAGGCGACATTGGGAGAGCCATGACAGAGAAAAATGCGTTTCCATAAAGCCCAGTTAGGCTGGACTCCGAGGAAGCATTCGCAAAGAGTGATGAAGATTGAGATGTGGAGGATGGAGTTGGGAGTAAGATGATGAAGTTGCAATCCATACATAAAAAGCAACCCCCGGAGAAAATTGTGAATGGGGGCAGAGAGGCCACGGATGAGGTGGTCAACGAAACTGACCCGATACTCCATAGGAGGGGTTGGATAGCTTTCTTCGCTGGGGAAGCGCAGCGCGTCTTGCTTCTTGCTGATCCCAAGTTTCTTCAGCAAGTTGATGTCTTGGGGGGAGATTTTGGATCTCTCCCACTCAGTGCTCCCCAGATCCGCGGATGCCATCTTGGATTCAGTGGGTGCTGTGCTCCGGTGAGTCCACGCGTGGCATAAACAATGGCGTAGGGGAAAAGTGCGAGCGTGGTAGAGCTCAAAAACTGTGGGGCGCAATGGAGGATTTTAGCAGAGGAGCGGCGCAAGCGAAAGTGTGGAAGGAGGAAGACGATGACCTTAAGTAGAGGTGCGGTGAATCGACGCACCGTTAGATGGAGAAATTGTGAGGTAGATACTAGACAGGCGCTACAGCGCGCGTGCCAGGGAAAGTGGAGGACGTGTGTCCCCCACTTGCACGCACGTGTCAACTTGATAAGAAATTTGGGCCCACAAGACAGAGAGAGAGCAAATGTTGTGATTTCCGACACAAAGGATCATGGCTATCGTCAGCAATGATGTCACCTTGGCAAGAGAAAATCTCGGCTAGAAGCTTCATAAGAATGGCGACAACAGAAGATTATTGATTATTTCGAGAGCCTTTGATTCAATACAAGTTTTTAATCAAATGCTTGGAGGCCACTGGGAAAAAGAAAAATTCGAGTATGACAAAATAGAAATGACAAGAGCCTATGACCAAATGCAAGCATTTGTTCATAGCCTCGGGGGCTACTCCATCGGGAGCACTGGTCGCGCACCCGATAGATATGAAAAAGCTCGAGAAAGAATAATAATATAGCGACAAGAGGTACTAATTTGTTGAGCCTACAACCAAGTACAAGTCCTTGGCTGTAGCTCCTGCCATTCTATCGGCGCTGTGCGCGTGCTCCGGGGAGATTATAAAAGAAAAAAGAGAGAAGAAAAACAAGAAGTGAGCATATTTTTTGAGTTATACAAATAACTCTACATATACTCCCATCCGGAAGGCAAAATAAGTCATCAAATATGATTCAATAAAATGTGTTATTCCAACAGCCGAAAAAGCACTCGACAATATATTCTCAGAGCGCTAAAGTCGCGAATAATCTCTGAATGCCGCAAAACTTTGTGAAGGTAAGACCCTAGATCCGTTCTGAGTGGCGTGGCACCGTCTCTGACGTCGGTTTGCTACTTTTTTCCGTATCAACAGATACGAAGAAAATCCTAACGGACGTTGCTAGGGTACTCCGATAAAATATGACTGGACTTGACTGGTAAGATCTTAAGCGGCACCTGTCGAAGTTTACACCAGGATCCCGAGATCATGTCCAGGGACGTGATCTTGAAGTAGTTTTTTGCGGATTGCCACTAGAGCGTTAACTAGTACCTGATCCGTCAGATGAACTAGCCCGAACTACCATTATCCCAATACTCCCTCCGTTCCTTTATATAGTGCCTATTGTTTTTTGGCACGAAAATTAGCACAGAGCCGTTTTTTGACACAAAACCCCATAGCGATATCACAGACAAAATAGGAAACTGAAAACAGATCTTAGAAATACATGACCAGATCGGTTTCCAGATTCCCGGACTTGACTTGATCGGTAAAGGGGTTCTTTGCAAAACATAGATTTACTCTTATATCCTGATCCGTCAGATGAACTAGCCCCAACTACCATTATCCATGTACAATATATAATTGTGTGTCTAAAGATATGCAATAAAATCGACAAAGTTATTGGATGATTGTAAAGTTGGAGATTTTCCCTGATTCTTCGATTCAAGCAAAATCTCGGGGGCTACTGACATAGGCATCCCCAATGGGCCCGCGAAGATGGTACCCGGAGTTTACTAAAGGCCCACGAGTCGAAGAATATGAAGTTCGGAAGCCCAGTTAGTATTAAGGAAAGTTAAAGTTGTATTAGAAAATATAGAGACTTGTAATTTTACGGGACGGGTTAGAAACCCTCCCGGACTCTGTAACTTGTGTATTACGAATCCCTCGGCTCCGCCTCCTATATAAGGGAGTCGAGGGACAAAGAGAGGATCGAATCTATTGTCAACACAACCCTAGTTTTACAATCGTCGAGTACTTTTTGGCTGAAACCTTCGAGATCTACTTGCCCTCTACTTCTAGCAAAACCCTAGTCTACAATACGTAGGCATTGACAAGTTAATACCTTGTCACCATGTACTAGGGTCATCTAGTACCATTAAAATTAACAAACATAATTTCACTTTTTTATAAAATTACGTTTCAAAATCATCAAAACCGAATCCCGGTTGCGTACGTACTCTCGAAACGCACAATATATCAAATGATCGGGAGAAAATTCTACATCCGAATTCACCTGGTTGTCCGGTTGGACAATTTTTAGAATCGCCAAATTCGAAAATACTAAAAAAGATACGGCAAGTTCTCAAGATTTTTCCGTAAATAAAAAATCAGAAAAAATGTGCCGCATCTTATGCGCATGCGCTACGTGTTTTGGCTCGACTTTGAATTTCGGAGGCGCCATTCTCCTCCTTCACTTCTCCTCACTTCCATCTCCTCACTTCTCCTCCTCCTCCACCTCCTCCCTTCTTCTCCACCACCACCACCATCACCACCTCCTCCCTTCTTCTCCCTCCTCGTACGGCTTCCTCCTCCTCGCGACCACTCACCTTCTTCTCCCTCATCCGGCAACCACCACCACCACCTTCTCCTCCTCCTCCGGTGAACACCACCACCTCCTCCTCCTGCAACCACCCACCACCACCACCTCCTCCTCCTCCTCTCCACCACCACCTCCTATAGGATTTGTTCTCCTTCCACCCCACCCCACCCCACCCCACCCACCCACCCCACCCCACCCCACCCACCCCACCCAACCACCCAAATCCAACCACTCACCGGCGCAATTCCGCGGTCTCAACGAGATCTGGCGCCATTTTTTTTAAAAATTCAAAAAATAGTGCGCATATTTGCATGGTGCGTTTTTGCCGTAAGTTTTCAACAAATTCTCGTGCGCATATTGACCTCGGTGCGCCCGTTTAAGTTTCAAAATCGGTGGCGCTGTCGTGTTTAAAAAAGGTGCACCACAGAAGAACTTTTCCTAGTAGTGCCGGAACATCCCACGGCAAAGTAGTTTAATGATCCTATGGCTGCGGTGGCATTGGAAGAAACAGCGCACGCGAGACAAGCCGTACGGTGACCGAATACTACAAGCATGTTATGGCAAACCCTCTCACGCTCGACCAGTCATGAACGCGATGGAAGCCCGGAAAGCACTACGCCGAGTCTTGGGGAAAGGTTTCTGCGATAACTTCTTTTGGGCTGACGCAGACAACCCATCGAGGCCGTCGCAAGAACCCACTCCCAGCTATTTTCGTAGTTGCATCGTCTTTCGCCTTTCTTCATATGACCTATGCAGCGAACAATCCCATTCCTTGCGCCATTTCTATGGGTATATTCATGTGATCCATGCATGCAGCGAAATCCCCCCGCATGCGCTTTACGTTCGAGGACTACGACGGCCTAACTACCCACAAGGCAACTAGCAAACCACACCCTCTCTTTGAATCATGATGCTTACGATGTGATTGAGCTCCCACAAGCCAAAGGACTCAAGGCCGAAAACATACGAAACTGAATCTTCCTTATTCTTCCTCTCTTTCCTTCTTTTCTTTGGGTTTTTTGTTTTGTTTTTTCATGCATGGATCCAGTTCTTGTTTGTTTTTCTGTCAAATTTTATTAGCGGCACGTTTACTGATTCATGTGCTTTGATTGCGTTTTGAGACTTGGAGGTCCATCTTACATTATCGGTTTCTTTTGCCTTGCTTGTCGGGGTAAGCGAAGATTTTGAGCCCCCATCTCTCGTATCCGCTTTAGTATCGTTGGCACTTGAAATTTGTTGGATGTCCTCAGAAGCTGGCTTGGCAAAGAATGTCCTCTCGTTCGCGTGGGAACTCATGTGGCCCTTGCCGCCAAACCAGACCATCCTCTCGTATCCGTATACACCATAGGATGCACGTTTCAGTCCTTTGGAAGCAACTCTGCCTTCCCGTGGCCGGGAACCGGAGTTCTCCCCTTTTATTCTTCCTATTGCATTGTTCGTTCGTTCGTTTGAGAGTTGCGTACCTCATTCAAGGTCCGGTGAATTCTCCTAGATGGCGCAACCTTCTTTCTCCCCGCCAGGGATGGTCCATAGATTTCTGGGCCCTAGGACGAAACGACAAAGGGCCCCTTGTTCATAGTGGCTAAGCTTTTCTAGGGCAGGGGCGATAACCCCCTACTCTAAAAGTTTCTTAAAGATATCTATTTATGCTAAATTTATATATCTTACTTAAAGTTTAAGCATGATTGGTGTTCTAGGCCCCTTAACTATCTCAGTCAAGCTTCACTACTTGGTCACACACACAAAAACTTAAAAAATATATTATTATTCAGCAAGATAAATATTAGGGTAATGCAATAACAAACTAAATAATATTTACATTTGAAAGATCCATGGTCTTCGAAATCTTTTAACAAATAACGGGAAAATTGACCACCACCAAAAGATCCAAACACTTTAGAAAAATACCACTGAAAGTTTTGAGATCAGGAGTACCATCTAAAGATTGCTCCAAGAGTAGGATTTTACCATGACCGTGAAGTGGACGTGGAACCCAACTGAAAAAACGAACTGATCAGCAAAATAAGACCTTTAATCTTTGTATTCTGGGCTGTATCTCCTTCTGCTTGAACAAGCATCTGCTCCCCAATGTCAGCTGGTGTACATGAAGCAATCGCGGAGAGGGTCTGAGTACCAAGGTACCAACAGCACCAAGCAATGGCATTAAGCTTCTGGGTTAGCTCGGCCACATTTCGCGCTCCTGCAAGATGACGCGCATGGTTGAGCAGTTCCAAACTGCAAGTTGGCGCCAGCACCAGCGTCTGCGCCGCTCTCTGCCCACGCGTGCATCGCCGTCGGGAGTAAGTCGAGCTGCGACCACGAGCAGTTTGCGGGGAGTTCAGTTTCCAGGTCGTGTGGTGTGCCACGCACGCGACGGGCGACCAGGCGCACCAAGCTGTAGCACGGGAGTGGCGTGGTGGCCTCCTCGGGAAGCACCAGAACTGGAAATCCAGACCTGGCACTCCTGCAAGGGCATCGACGGACGATGCCGCTGGCGTCCGTTTGGCGCTTCCTAGCGGACGCCAAAATGAACGCGAGGCCAAATATCCGCTAGCGCCGGGGCTACCTCCAGCGGGCCGACGCATTTTGGACATGCAAGTGTTTTTTTTTGTGCTACTTCTTTTCAATTTTGTTGAATGATCAAGTTTTAATGTTATTGCCGGGGCCTGGCTCTGTCGCGTCCTCACTCGGCGTGGAGGCAGGGTCGCTGGCCGTGGAGCCCGGATCGCTTGGCGTCGCAGGGGATTCCCACCAATGCAGAAATCCGGGCGACTTGCCCTCGCTCTCCGAGTCGGACGGCAGCGTGTAGTCGCTCATGGCGTGCCGGTGTTGGAGAAGAAGAACAAGAGGAAGAAGAAGGAGGCGGTTGAACTTGAATTACCGTACACGCGGGGGTTATAATGTGCGCGGATTAACGGCGGCGCGTATAACGAAGAGGCCGGCGGTTGCTCTTCCGCGGCGGTTCGGCGCTCCATTGCGGCGGTTGCCACACCGGCGCGCGTTGTGAATTCGAGGCCGATCGAACCTAGGTCGCTGCCATGAGGGCCCGTGGGGAAGCGAGCGGACGCTCCGCGCGACCGCCGAGCGTCCGCGGAGACGCAAACCTAGCGCATATTTGGGCCAGGTTTGCGTCTCCGCGACGTGCCCTCGGTCACTTTGCGTTGCGCTCGCTGGAGAGCGCAAGCGTACGCATTTACGGTCAAAGCAAACAGGCCGCTCAGCTTCATTTGCGTCGCGCCGCCGAGATGCCCTAAGCGCGAGGAAACTTCCGGTGGCAGGAGCACTGGTGATTGCAGCGATGTGTGGTGCGGCGGTCGAGTTACATAGTTATATTCGTTCTTTTCAGATTGACGTCCCACCTACCTGGCCATGGTAAAAGCCAATAACGGAGCAATCTTTGGATGGTAGTTTTCAATTCACAAAATTTTCAATGGTATTTTCAAAGTCCCGATCTTTTAGTCGGTACAGAAAACTAATTTTCCCTAAAATAACTGATGTATGCAGGATTCTTATCTAACACTGACAGGTCCCAGCCGTGGTGTTGTCATGACTGTTGTTCCGTCATATTTGGAGGTTGTGCTCAAAGTGATGCCACTGAATCTAAGAGCATCTCCACTCGTCTCCCTTACGTAGCCCCCCACGGCCACTTTTTTTCATTCGGACGGCGAAAAACGGCCCAGTCAGGCCCCCGGTTCCTCGTTTGGTCCGGATTTGAGCCTATTTTCGTCCGGACTCCCCATGCCATCCTCGGTTTCCCGGGGGTCTCCCGGGGACTCCGGATGAAGCTAAACCAACCGCCCACGCCCACGTGTCTCCTCTTTCGTCCGGATTCCCCGAGCCATCCTCTTTTTCCCCGAGAAACGCCGCTTGGGGAGCACACGACTGGGAAACTACTCCTCCCCACGCCAAATCTTCCTCCAATCCGGACGAAAATTTCGTCGGATTTGGGCGTGGGGAGCGTGGCTCCAGTGGGGATGCTCTAAGGACAAACATTTGGCAAGTTTGTTAGGGAGTACAGGTTGGGCTGCTTCAACCCTATTAAATACACTAGCAAGCTTTGCACGGTGGGAGATGCAAATATTACACTGTCCGTATCGCTGTGGAGGCCACGATTCGCGTTAGACCTGCCTTCAATGGCCATCTGGTTTTGAGGGGTGCTTACTTAGTACCAATTGTCACAGTGACGTGAACATTGCATTGCTGACTTGAATGATGATGTGTTGCCTGTTGCTGCTGATGGCTTATCAAAATATCACGGCGTGTTGTTTCAGTTAAAAGGGGTGGGGGGGGGGGCACGTTTATATCTTGTGCAACGTAGTGTTGGTGAGGAGCAAGACCCTAGTGAGGAGGAAGAAGACCAAGTGATTGCTGTTACATCGTTTACAGTTGCTGAGAGCATCCCACTGCTGGCGCTCCCCACGTCCAACCGGCGAAATTCGGGCCCGCATTGGAGGAAGATTGGCGTGGGGGAGCGCCGGGTTCCAGCCGTCCCCCCAAGTGTGAAACCCCAACCTCGACTCATTTGACATATTTCAAACAAATTTAACATAAAATTTAACAAGTTCGGCACCAAGAGTACGAAAATTGCTGAAACAAATTCGGCGATAATCAGTACAATGTTTAACAAGTGCTGAAACAAATGAAGCACACAATTTCACAATTTTTCAAACAAATTAGACAGACTAGTTGGCGTCGGCGTTGCCTCGGAGCCTCCATATGTGCTCCACTAGATCATCTTGCAGCAGCTGATGCATTGTAGAGTCTCGAATCTCCTGACGCATAGCAATGAAGGCGGCCCATGATGGAGGCACCTGGTGATTAGGCTGTGCAAGAGGACCCTCTCTCTCATATGGTGCTTCTTGCTCAGCCAGAGGAACCGGATGCTTTCGCTCATTTTCAATAATCATATTGTGTAGGCACACACAACAGTTCATCACCTCCCACATCTGATCTTTGGACCAAGTCATAGCGGGGAACCGGACGACAACAAATCTCTGCTGGAGGACACCAAATGCACGCTCGACGTCTTTTCGGCAAGCTTCTTGTTTCTTGACAAACTCGCAAAGTTTGGGGTGCTAGGGATTCGAGATAGTCTTCACAAATGTTGCCCACTTTGGATAGATACCATCTGCAAGGTAGTATCCTTTGTTGTAGTGCCGACCATTGATCACATAGTCCACCGGGGGAGCATGACCCTCAACAAGCTTGGAAAAGACCGGGGAGCAGTTTAGAACGTTGATGTCATTGTTGGATCCAGGCATACCAAAGAAAGAGTGCCAAATCCAGAGATCATGGGTAGCCACTGCTTCAAGTATCACAATGCAGCCTTTTTTGTGACCCTTGTACATTCCCTGCCATGCAAACGGACAGTTCTTCCATTGCCAATGCATGCAGTCAATGCTTCCAAGCATCCCTGGAAAACCTCTAGCTTCATTTGTTGCAAGGATCCTCTCAGTGTCTTCGACAGTGGGTGATCTCAAGTAATAGTCCCCGAACACTGCTATGACGGCCCTGCAGAACCGGTAGAAATAATCAAGGGCGGTGGACTCCGCCATCCGAAGATAGCCAACCGCAAGATCAACGTGAGCTCCATACGCCAAAGATCCTTCATAGCCACTGTGCACTTCTGCAGTGACGAAAATCCAACCAAACCAGTGCAATCCGCCTTGCATCTGAAGTAGGGATCAAAGTGGCGGATGGCATACACAATTTGCAGAAATAGCTTTCTGCTCATCCTGAAACGACGCCGGAAAACACTCTCACCGTGCAATGGATTGTCGGCGAAGTAGTCGGCGTACAACATGCAGTAGCCCTCCATTCGTTGTCTCGGCTTGCACTTCCGGCGACCTCGTGCCGACCCACCACGTCACCCAGCTGCTGTGCCCGGCGTATATGCTAGCCAAGCAAATCAAGGATCATCATGTGCTCGCTGCCTTGGGCGGTCACTGCCCTCTTCTTGCATAAGTTTCATTTAACATCTGCCTCCTCCTTCGTCCGAGTCCATGGCTTCATGAGGCAAATGGACGAACACCCGACGGGCGTGGTCGAGGGCAACCGAGCCGCGAGCGACAAGGGAGCAAGGAAGCCGAAGGAAGAGTGCTGAGAGTCGTCGTCCAAAGACGACGAATATAGGCAGTGTGGGGAAGGAGGGGCGGCGGAATCTAGGCAACAAGCCGGGCGGGGTGGTGCCGGCGGCGAGAGAGATACGAGGGGTGGGGGAGATTTTGAGCGACGTGGCGGTGGGGTTCGTGCGTCGAGTCACCGACAGATCGGGCCCTTCCCCGCTTTTCACTCGTCCGGAGTCCCCGAGCGCGCCCCGGGGGGCCGGGGATGGCGTGGGCTCGCCGGATGGATGAAGGGCCAAATCCGGACGAAAACGAGGAACCGGGGGCGCGACTGGGCCGAATTACGCCGTCCGGATGAAAAAAACGTCCGGGGGCCTCGACGGGGGCACGAGGGAGATGCTCTGAAGCTGAGACGAGCACTAATTTCATGCGGATGAAGATAGTGCCTGCTGGATGGAAGTCACTGTGGCATGGTCCCCTTTTTAGTTGTTGGTGAGGTGATGAATGCCAAGAGAGAGCTGCGCTATCCTTTTTTATTGAGACAAGGTCAACTTCTGCAAGCTTTTTTGTGACGATTACACCAGAAAGAGCTGCTGCATCATTTGCAGCCGCCTGGAGGAAGGGCTAAATTTGTGTAATGCCAAGAGTGACATGCTAACAAACTCTATCCTCTCCTGTTTTTTGAAATAGTATCTTGTTTGTGTACTAATTAATGATCGATGATTTAAAGTGTGGCATATATAGTATGTTTCTGTTGACCAAATTAATGGTTACTTTTTCCAAGTGCGAATTACCTCAATAGAGCGGTATGGTGGGGACATATCAGTGGCTAAATAGAGTATCTTAGGCATTCAAGATCGTGATATCAAACAGGACCTTCCTTGCAAATGGATGTTCAACCTTCTTTTAGGGGGTGTTATTTGGCAGACTCTCCTTAGAAGAAAGTATATTGGCTAAAATGTGTTGTCACAGGTTTCTGGAGATTTCCATTTTTTGGCTGGCATTATGGCCAAGAACAAATTATGTTAGCTAAAATACGTTGTCTCATGTCTCATTTTTGGCCGGCATTATGGCGATGAAGTTTTTTCTAATACATAGGCCTTTCTCTATTAGGGATGGATCGGGTATTAGATTCTTGGAGGATAAGTGGCTTGGCAATACCACACCTCGTAAAACAATATCCCATTATATAATATTGTCGAGACAAAGAGTGCCTTGGGCCCTCATTAACAACTTCTTCCCAACTTGTTTTACAATTGCTAAGTGTTGAAAACTTCTCCACCGAATTTGTCATTCGACAAAGCCTCTATTAGTCCTAGGCAAGCATCATGGAATGCTCGGCGTTCGATTCGATCCTTTTAATGTAGAGATCTCGATGTATTTTCTGAATCTTACCGAGAATAGCGGTGTCGAGGCAATGCCCTAATCTATCCTTATGTTCTTGTTGATAGTAATAAAAAAATTGAAAGATGAAGATAGGTGTTTGCGGCAGATCTTTGTCGAGAGGTAATCCTTAACAAAGGTAGCTTGCAAAACGGAATCGGCATTAAAATAAAATGATAATCTGCCAAGGCCAAGACGAGACCATAAAGCACTTATTTTTCCTGTGTAGATTTACCATATCTATATGGCCATCCGTGACAGTTATAATTATACCCACCAAAGCGTTGTGGATATATTCGACAACCGGCTTAATGGTGGATAGTGGGTTTATTAAAAATTGCCCAACTTGATCTATAAACTGAAACGACTACACAAAAAAACATTTACTACTCTTTCAAGCTACTTATTTAATTTACGCCAGAGGAGAGAAGGAGAATGACCAAATCATACTGATAATTTTGGAGCAACCGGCATAGAGCATTGCCTTTCAATTAGTAAGAGGAAAATGAACACTATACAATATAGTAAGGTTTATTTTATGTGAAACATGCCAGAAATCACCTAAAGACTCACAAAAAACTGAAAAACTAGTCTAGCTCGGTAGGGATTGCTGACGTGGCATAAGCCTGCCCTGAAGGATCAGTCCATACCTTCCATACCGCGGCGGTGAAGGAGCAATCCTTGCACAAATAACATGTCGTATGAACATATAAGCTCAGATTGAGAAACGCTTGTATGTTAACTCCCGCGATTGAAGGAAAAATAGGTCCAGCGAACTGGAAGGCCTGAGCAACCGGACAATATTCCTACACGCGCATGCTCGGGAAACTTTAACAGACCGACTCCGTATCCGATCCGCCCTGTGCCCGCGCTTTCATAAAAGTGTAGCCGCGCAGGTTCCTCAATCGCAAGTTCGCTACCCATCGTCCCGCGTTCTTGATCACCCGGCCCTGACTCACAAATACGGCGGTGGCGGCCATGGCAGCAGCATCTCCACCGTGGCCGCACGCCTCGGCGGCGACCGAGACCCGAGTGTGTTTCCATGGACAATGGGACATGCACGTCCACCACAACTGGAGCGATGACGAGTGCTCCGCTGTGCGCCTCCGCGACGTGATCCTGTCCCACGGGTCGCGCAGGTTCGACCCAACGGCTGGTTCGTCGACGTTTATGATCCCGGGGATGCGAAGCTTGACCAGCGGGTCAAAGTCTTCCACCCCGACGTCTCAAGTCATCGGCTTCGTTGACGAGCTCATCCACACGATGCTCGCCGAGGCGCCGGCGACCAGCGGTGCGGACCTCGCCGCCGGCAACCGGGTGGACTCAATCTGCACGCCCCTTGAGATAGCCAACGCGATGGGTGATTACGTTGGCCGAGATGGACGAGATCTTCACTGCCGCGCTCAGCGCCGTCCCGGCCGTCCGGCCTGTCGTCCCGGGCTACCACATAGATGTTGAGGTACCGCAACTCCGGGTGTCCATGGTTCACACCGAGCTCGCTGAGCTGCTCGCCGCGTGCAAGGAACCCGCCGCCATGGACACCGTGGCTGGCAGAGTGTCGGCACGCAGGAGGAACCGCTGCCGTGACCCCGCCGGCGAGCTGTGTGCCATCTGTTTGCTGGACTTCTTGAGACCGAAGATGACGACGCCGTCAGGCTACCCTGCTCATCCTTCCAAGAAGCGTACTGGGAGCCGTGGTTACACTCGCGCGTCGACGTGCCCAACCTGCCGTGGCGTGACATTATATATGCAGTGCTTCAGCTTCGCCAGGGACCGTTCAGATGGTTTAAACGAAGACGAACGATTCCGACATAACCTAGCCGGACGGAACAATTCATAGCTTCCAAAGATGAAGATGAGGAGAAATGACTTTACCACGAACGGTGATGAACCGTGCTTGCTTCCTGTAGTCTTCGGAACGCCTTTGTGAGACATTCTGCCTGAATCTTCTTCAAGGATCAAATCAATGGTTGAAAATCCGGATTTTAGTGATTGTTATTCACACATTTTCCTGTTAGAAGTAAAGATATTTTTCAATATGGCAACGTTTTCTTAGTGTATGTACGTATTTGTGATGTACGTATTCGTGAGTGTCTGTGTCTATATTGTGTTTCATAAATAATGGCAACCTTTTATTAACCTTATCGATCTGTATCTCGATAGAACTCAGCATGAGTTTTATCCAGGGCTCCAATGACACACATAGTGTTGGTAGTCAGATGTAATTAGACATGTCTTCAAGGTCTAAAATGTAAAAAGGAGATGATATGATTAGAGAGGATGGATGGCATGATACAGAGGAATCTAGAAAAACTCCTCGGCTCTTCTCTCAGCTCCTCTCCTCACGATGTACTTGGAACCACCAAGCAACTCAAATGTTAGATGATTTCTGAGTGAGATCTTCATGGTATCAGAGCAGGCCGATTCTCAGGCATCTCGTCTGTGTTCCTGAGCAAATTTTGCTGGAGGGCGTGCTGTGTCGCCGTTGTTGCCACTGTTGAATTCGGGGAGAGTGGTTCATCCTGTCTGCTGTGAGATCTCTGACGCCTGGCCTCTTCCTGCTCGTCGCCACATCTGCCGATCTGAGGAGTAGCACGCCGTATCTGACTTGGTGTTGCTATCAAGCTTCAGCTCTGTCTCTGGTCCCGTGTTGCTTTCCCCACGGCTGCTGCATCTACTGCATTTGGTCATCAGTATTAAGAGAGGTATTGGCACTGATTGTTGCTTCTCCTAATTGTGATTCGTGCTGCCCGAGAATCTTGCCAAGCCATCGTCGTTTGCTTCTGTGACTGAATTTAATAATACTTTGCTCACTGTCGTGCATTTGGGGACAACCCAGTACATCAAATTGCCATACCAATACTACTGCTTGTTTTGTTGCCGCGAAAGACAAGTCCTGTGAGGCTGCCGACATGTCGTGATTCACCAAGAGTGTGAATAGTTTTCTTGAGCGACTAGAAGTAACTGTTAATAAGTCTTTGCTCCTATAAAACTAGCACTTCAGAGTATACTTGTTCTTTGGAGTATTTCCAAGCTGCGAATAATGCCAGAAACGAACAAGGACAAGCCAGGTGACTCAAGTATCACAAAATGTGGTGAGATCTTCAGTAAGCTATTAGAGAGGCAGGAACAACAAACAAGAGTAGACCCGAGACAGTAAAATTATGCACTTGAACAGAATCCGTGAAATTGTCCGGTCCAGCCAATTATGTCAGTTGGGCACGTCATGCCCAATTAATCTTGAGTTCTCACGGTTATGAGGACTGCCATGAAGACAGAAAAGAAAAAAGAGTGAGATCCACAGGCAAAGCAGACCAATGACAGGGTACTTGTGTGGCTGCTAGGAAGCATGGAACCAATTGTTAGGCAGCAGGCAGAGATCATGCCAACGGTGCATGAAGTCCGGGTAGCACTAGAGAAGCAGTTTATTGAAAATCAAATAAAATGGTGGCCAATTCAGATTATGGATGAGCTACTCATTTGAAGCAAGGTACAAAATCAAAGGATGTAGTATGTTGGAGACGGGAAACTGCCAGGCTGCAGACTTGCATTACTTTCATCCGTTTCAACCAGCTTGATAAGCAAGATTTAGCACCCATCACAAATGGTTCAGTCACTTGTAGCTAAGCTATTCCTTGATGGATTAAATGAAGAATTCAATTTGAGGCGACAACTTATATTTCTTCAGCCCGATGTCTACTCGATGAGATCATTTCAAGTGTGTTGAGGAAGAAACTCGCTTGGCTCAACCAAGGAGTATAGTACAGGTGCGGAGATGATCTGCAGCCTTGATGATGGTCTCGCGCATCATTTCGCCCATTTGGAAATCAAACATGCGTATCATTTTGTGATTACCGTAAAGGAGTGGGCATACAAATGGTGCGTGCTTCGAACTACATGGCTATCCACTTGGGCGGGAAAAAGGGAAAATTCGCTCAAATCGAGCAACAGGAAGCAAAGCCACATTGCATCTATGCTGTGAGCCACCAAAGGGTAGATGTTCGAGCTCTTGAAGATTTCCTACTTCCAAGCTTGTACTCTTTAAGGCTCATCATCCCATCGTAGTTCTAAGGCAAACCTAGTCCTACAGCCATTTAGTCACGTATAAAATTCAATCAATACTAACATTAGCACAACCCAATCAAGGCCCCGGATCATTGATACAGAGCCACAAACCATATGACAAAGAGCTCGATCTTTTTACTTATACCCTCTTGTTCGTAAAGACAAGGTCTGGTGTGGCTGATGGTTCCATGGCACCAATAGTTGGACGGATCCATCCCGTTGCACAAATTATTGTCATTATCTCCGCTTTACACGTTCCAAAATTCCTCAGTCAATCTCCCTATCATTTAGCTCTATCAGTAAAATCACTTAATTGTGAGGTGGTTTGATCCTACTTGTTGTGTTTTTCAGGAGCTAAAGACAGTGAGGGTCTTAGGACCCAACGGGCATGACGGGCTCTACTACCTTGATGATGGAAGTGATGAAGTGGCTCGCATCCTACTTGTCACTATGTCAAGAGTTATGTTACATCACCGTAGGCTAGGTCATCTTTCTTTCAGCTATGTCACGTGTCTATCCTACTTTGGTTAAGTTGTGTCCTAAGGATGCTCGGTATGTGATGCTTGTGAATTTGTTACATACTGTGGGATCTCATCACATCATTTCAAAAGTAAGAGAGACCATGAAGTAATTCATTCCGATGTTTGGGGACCCTGTGAAGTTGTTTCTGTTTCTCGGACATAGATGTTCAGAATCCCTTTATAGACGTTTTAGTCGTTACACGTGGGCTTTATCTCCCGAAGTATAAGAGGATGTTTGGTCTGCCTTAAAGATCTGTGTCCTTATTAAAAATCAGCATGAAAATCCACAAATAAAATCTTGCTATTTGTGACATTTGGAACAGGCATTATGTTAACCATGATTTAATCAATTTTGCCCAAATGGTATAGAACATCAAACTACATGTGTGAATACGCCGTAACAAAATGGTGTGGCAGAGCGTAAAAAATAGATACTACTTGAGGTTGCAAGATCTTTGATGTTTATAATGAATGTTCAAATTCTGCAAGGAAGCACTAAAACAGCAACTTATTTAATAATCGTATGCCTCTTCGTGTTTTAGCTCACAAACCTCATGGAATGTCTTTAAATTCAAATATGTTTGTTGTCCCTCCAAAGGTATTCCTGTGTGTTTGTTTTGTACACGTATTGCAACTAGCTGGGAAATTAGATCCACGAGCAGCTATGTGTGTTCATGGGTTAGCTCCCTTCAAAAAAGGGATATAGATGCTAGTCCTTCATACTGCTGTGTTGTTGATACTTAAGGCTCTGTGAAAATGAACCATGGTTACATGTCTAGTGAATCTTGGTATTTATTGTAGATTCCAATTAAGAGCAGCAAGAAAGGGGGAGTGTTCATGATGAAGGCCCTCCCGCTTGTCTCCCTGTTTGCCCTATCAGGTGATTCTCACCACTAGTCAACACTTCTTAGTCGTGTGGAGGACTATACCGCCGGTGATAATGATAATGTTTTTCATGAAGGCGAAAGAGCTACAAGTGATTCATCACTCCCATCACAAGGCGAATTCACAATGCATGGAGTCCTGCACGAATAAGAACTCTATGATTCGTAGTTCTATTAATACTACAGTAAGGAAGATAACTAATCATCCATTTCTGCCAAAATTTGCCTATAGTTGCATGTGAACTAATGAACCTCAAACTCAATATCTCTTTCAAGGACTTTGTTGGCCATAAATATGATATAGCCAATTATATTTCCTATAAGTATTGTAATCAATCTTTCCAAAGTTTCATTGCTTCTTTAGATTCTATTTTCATACCACATGACCTGAAAGAAGCCTTAGAGGACTAAAGAGGGATGCAATGTTTGATGAGATGAGAGCTTCAGAAAGAAATAAAACTCATAGAGCTCGTGAGATCTACCTCGTGATGGTAAGAAACTGTAGGGCAAGGGTTCATCGTTAAACACACAATTCGAAGGAAAAGTTGAGAGGTATAAGGCCCGCCTGGTTGCGAAAGGGCAGTCAAACATATGGGATTGACTATGATGAGACTTTTGCGCCGGTGGCAAAGATGAACACGGTGAGGATCCTAATCTCATGTGCAACTAACTTCGGGTGGCCTTTGCATCAGTTGGATGTCAAGAATGCATTCTTGCATGGAGATTTAAAGGAGGAAGTATACATGGATATCCCACCTGGTTTCTCCACTCCTAGAACATCTGGAAAGGTATGCAGGTTGAGAAAATCTCTATACGGCCTTAAGCAATCTCCACGGGCATGGTTTGATAGATTTAGACGAGCTATGCTAAAAAGAGATATTGTCAGCAATGCCGATCATAGCTTATTTACAAACATAATCGTGACATGGTTGCAATTTTTAATAGTGTATGTTGACGACATTGTGATTACAGGAGATGATTCCATGTGGAACCAAACCCGAAACAATATCTAGCACATGAATTTGAAGTGAAGGACCCGGGATTCTTGAGATATTTCCTTGGCATAGAGGTCTCAATGGGATCAAAAAGGCATCTTTATCCCAAAGAAACATATTCTTGACCTAAGCTTAGAGACACTGGGTGTATGTATGGATCACGTCCCGCTCCATACCTATTGAACAAAACCATTTGCTAAGTAGCAATGATGGAGATCCGTGGATCATGTGGAACATCACAAAGAAGGGAAGATTACATTCTTCTCTATACCCGATTCCGATATTGGTTTTGCCGTGGAAGTGTTGTAAGCCAATTCATGCATAACCCTAAAAAATACATTTGGAGGCCGAAATGAATCCTAAGATATTCAAAGGATGCCTGTGGAGAGGCCTAATAGGTATAAAACAAGGGAATCTATAGATTGAATGTTATACGCGTATGTTGATTGGGCAGGTTCCTTGGACGACAAAGTATCTACTTCGGTTATTGTACTTGTTGGGGGAAATCTAGTCTCATGGCGAAGCAAAAGCGTTTCTGCGTGTAGTTGCGAGGTCACAATTGCTGGGAGTTCAGGCAATGGCTCACTTCGCTTATGGAACTTCTCGTGGTTGCGTATTCTTCTATCTCGAATCCGAAGTTATATAAGCATAAACCTTTAATGCTTTATTGTGATAATAAAGGCAGCCATCGATATTGCTAACAATCCTGCTCAAATATGATCACAAAAGCACATTCAAATAGATCACTTCATAAAAAGTATAGCTTGATAGTGGTATAGTCTGCTTGCCATATGTAACCTCAAATAATCAAGTGGTTGATGTCCTTACAGTGACTTCCAAGAGAGGTCAGTTTCAGTTTTTGTAGCAAGATGGGTCTTTATAATGTGTTTGCCCCATCTCGAGGGGAGTGTTGGTAGTTCATAATTAGACATGTCTTCAAGGTCTAAAATGTGCATGATGATATTAGAGAGGATGGATGGAGATGAGGAATCTAGAAAACTCCTGCTCTTCTCTCTCTCAGCTCCTCTCAACATGCATTTGAACCACCACAAATCCCTAAAATGTTAGATGATTTCCGAGTGAGATCTCTACACATAGGATGATCGATCCGGCATGTCGTGTCACTCAAAAACATGACATTTCAGCGAGACTATTTTCTCAAATAGTTGAATTTTGTTTTCTGCAGATACATAAGAACATATTTGCAATTTAAAAAGTTGTCAGAATACCTTAACATGCGTGAGAAGCTTCTTGCCTCGCAACACACGCCTCATGAGTTGGAAAAGTGTTTGGTTTAGCCGTGGACTCCATCACAGCCAACCGGTGCTGTGGCGGGGCAGGGTAGGAATTTAGTCCCACCTCAGCCACCTCCCATGCCACTTTAGGATGGACAAGTTATATGCTGACGCGTGGCTAGACGAGCCCTCTCACCCATAAATTGTGTGTGATGTGTGGCGTGCTCCTCCTCGTTGACCTGTCATTGGGGGCGTTGGTCAAGCAGGCTATCTGCTAACAAATGATGCAATTCATGTATCACATAAACAAAACGATTTGCGTGTCGGAGTAGACTAGGCATTCCTTTAGCAACCACTAGCATCGGAAAATAGACCAGGCCATCAACTATGTGAAAAAAGACGAGACATGTTTGAAGAGGGGAAGGATGCATAAGGACAATATTGTGTGATGTGGTTGTGGCGAGACACACCTTGGGAGCGGCTTATCGCGTAGGCCAGCGTGGACTATAGAGGCCAAGGATGTTGATATGTTGCTTCAGTGGTTGTGCTGTGGACACACAAGGGTCGTGGTGCGAATGTGAGTTTGAGTCACAGCCTGATCATTCATGGCTCTGAAAGCACTGAGCTGTCCAAACATCCCACACATCGTCCACGTCTCTATGTCGCCCACAATCCAAACATTCTGTTGAATTACAGTTCATGATAACTAATATGAAAATGGAGGCCATTTTCTTGAATTGTGGTGAAACAGGATCACTTCTATCCATTTTGAGGATCCCACATGAGGCACAATCATGTTAGAATTCTCAGACTGTAAGTCCAATACGACGAGTTTCCATCCTTCGTATATCTCTCCAATCTGAATACCTCTTCTAGCTGAACAACACCATGAAGTTCAATCATATTTGTGGACATTAAGCAACACCATAACTCACTGTTGTGTGCTTTGTTTATGTTTCTCTCGTATTTAGGTGTTCTAACAGGCTTTAGATGTTTCATCTACAATTCATGCACTCAGATCATTTGTCCATGAGAGGTGTTTACCACAAGGATATATGCATCTATTATAAAAGTATAAAAATAATTTCTAAAAATTTCTCCACTATTTTTACGGAAAGGGAACATTTTATAGGGCCTGTGTAGAAAAAAGATGCTATTCTACGAATAGTCATGTAGAGCATTGAAATTTATCTTTTTTTTTTACACAAGACATAAAAAATTAATATTATTTTTCCAAAACTTCTGTGCAAATGTAAAATGTCCGAATGTAAATGTGAATATTTCTTCTGAAGGTTTTGACAATTCAAAATGCATTTTCAAACAATGGTTCATAACTTATATACACATGAGCTGAATTGGATTTCCCTGTTTGTACATGTACTTCTATAGTTGATTATTATAAGCTTAAATACTATCAATCTTGTAAACACATAACCTTTTTTTCTACTTCTTTCCCAATGATCAACGAGACATATGTTTAGGCATGAGAGCATCTCGCAGTGTCCCCTAAAGCGTCCCCAAAGCAATTTGGGGCGCGCCGGAAAAAAATGCGTTCCAGCCGCGTCCCCAAAGCCCATTTTTGTCGGCGCGCCTCGATACGGAGTCCGGCGCCCCGAGCCCGTCCCCGCCCCACAGGGACGCTCCGGGCACGCCGGACACAACGAAAAGCGAAGTGAAGGAGTGCGGGCATGCCATGCTGCACAACGACTACTTCGCCGACGATGCAACACATGCCGACAATTTTCGGCGCCGGTACAGGATGAGCAAGGGGTTGTTCATGAATATCCTCCACGACGTTCGAGAGTTCGACCCCTACTTCAAGCTCAAGCTCGACGCTGTAGGCGTTCTCGGGTTCTCGTCGATTCAGAAGTGCACCGCCTCCATGAGGATGCTTGCATACGGAGCACCTGCCGATACACAGGACGACTACCTTCGCATGAGTGAGTCTACTGCCATTGAGTGCATGTACAAGTTTTGCCGAGCCGTGGTGGGAAAGTTTGGCAAATACTACTTGAGAGGGCCAACTGAGGAAGAGACTGCAAGGATCATGGCACAAAATGCTGCCAGAGGATTTCCTGGAATGCTTGGAAGCATCGATTGCATGCACTGGGCATGGAAGAACTGCCCGTTTGCTTGGCAAGGTATATACAAAGGGCGTCATGGATATTGTAGTGTGGTGCTTGAAGCTGTGGCAGATTATGACCTGTGGATTTGGCATTCTTTTTTTGGCATGGCGGGATCACACAATGACATCAACGTGTTGCAGCAGTCTCCGGTGTTCAGCAGACTAGTGGAAGGACATGCTCCACCATGCAACTATGAGATCAATGGCCACCAATATATCAAAGGCTATTATCTAGCCGATGGTATATATCCAAAATGGGCCACTTTTGTCAAAACAATCTCTAATCCATTAGGGTCCGGCAGAATTTCCACTTTGCCAGGCGACAGAGGCTCGCAGGAAGAATGTCGAGCTGACATTTGGTGTGCTTCTAAGCACAATTGCCATTGTCCGTACCCTCTGCTCTAAGCTGGTCTCGTAGCATCTCCTGGCCGTTGCCCCCTCAAACCGTCCCCCCAAAGGGATTTGGGCGCCACGAAAAAAGCGTTCCTGTACCGCGTCTCAGTGCCTCTACTATTCCGAAGGCGTCTGGACACGTGTGTCCGCGCCCGAGTTCGTCCGGGTCCCACAAATGGGACGGTCCGGGGACGCCGGACACAACGAAAGCGAGGCGAACCGACGCGCCGACCCGTCACTGCAAGACAGTGGAAAAATTGCCTCACACTCCCCGCCAAATCCCGCCGCTCCCGCCAAATCGCGCCTATACCGCCGCGCACAGGCCTCCCAAAACATATCCCGCCGCCGATTCATTTCTCCTATCCTGCCGATTTCTTTCTCCCTCCCGCCGTCCACCCGCCGCTACCCTCTCTACATGGCGCCGCCGACAGCCCCCAAAAAGATGGCGAAGAAAGCGGCCAAGAAGCCGCCGGGCAATGGGACGAAAGGGGCGAAAGCGCCGTTTGCGAAGCCGCGGAAGGCGTCGGCTCCGAAGAAGAAGCCGGAAGGATGAACCGAAGATCAATGGCAGCAAGATTGTCTGCGCCGGAAGGTATCGACGGCGGAGCGGAAAGGACGAAGGGCGGCGGAGAAGGAGAAGAAGGCTCTGGCGGGCGCGCCAGCACCAGCACGTAATGGCCGGGTGTATCGCCGCCACCAACGCGAGCCCATGGAGTACGTCCATGTCGGTGTAATGCCTCCGGAGTGATCTCTCCGTCGGCAGGCCGCCTACAACGACGGCACCTCCGCCACTCCCAGTGCGTGACGCCAACTGTCGCCGCACTACTGTGACGGGTACGCACAAGACGGCGGCCAACTTCAACAACCTCTACTCCCTACGTACGCAGGCCGCGAGCCAGACCCGGTCCGATCGGCGACCCTTCACCGGCCGCCAGGGTCCTGCCGAATACGACGGCGCTGGGTGGCGAGGAGGACGACGGGGCTGAGGTGGAGGACGACGAGGGAAGAGGACGGGGTGGAGCGACGAGACGAGGAGGACGACGGGCGAGGGACGAAGAGGGCGGCGAGGGAAGAGGACGAACAGGGAAGCGTGACGATGATCTCGTGGGAGGTAGACGCGGGACGGCGGAGGACGAAGAAGAAGAAGAAGAAGGCGTCGGGCACACGAGGCCCGAAGTGGACGGGATACGTCTTCAACGTATCGATAATTTCTTATGTTCCATGCTACTTTATTGATGATACCTACATGTTTTATGCACATTATATGTCATATTTATGCATTTTCTCGAACTAACCCATTAACAAGATGCCGAAGAGCCGGTTGTTGTTTTGTTTTTGGTTTCATAAATCCTAGTAAAGAAATATTTTCTAATTGACTAAATCCATTGTGGTCCTATTTCTTGCACGAAGCTTCCGTAAGACCGAAGACCTAACGAAGTGGGGCCACGAGGCAGCCGTGGGAGGCGGCGCGGCCCAGGCCCCGGCCGCGCCGACCCATCTGTGGGGCCCTCGTGTGGCTCCCTGACCCTCCGCCTACTTAAAGCTTCCGTCGCGAAACCCCCAATACCGAGAGCCACGATACGGAAAACCTTACAGAGACGCCGCCGCCGCGAATCCCATCTCGGGGGATTCTGGAGATCGCCTCCGGCACCCTGCCGGGAGAGGGATTCATCTCCGGAGACTCTACACCGCCATGGTTTCCGTGAGTGATGAGTGAGAAGTTCACCCCTGGACCATGGCCATAGCAGGAGCTAGATGGTCGTCTTCTCCTTGTTGTGCTTCATTGTTGGATCTTGTGAGCTGCCCAACATGATCAAGATCATCTATCTGTAATGTTGTGTTTGTCCGGATCCGATGGATAGAGAGTACTATGATTATGGTGATTATCAATCTATTGTTCATGTGTTGTTTATGATCTTGCATGCTCTCCGTTATTAGTAGAGGCTCCGGCCAAGTTTTTACTCTTAACTCCAAGAGGGAGTATTTATGCTCGATAGTGGGTTCATGCTTCCATTGAATCTGGGACAGTGATAGAGAAAGTTCTAAGGTTGTGGATGTGCTGTTGCCACTAGGGATAAAACATTGATGCTATGTCTAAGGATGTAGTTGTTGATTACATTACGCACCATACTTAATGCAATCGTCTGTTGCTTTGCAACTTAATACTGGAGGGGGTTCGGATGATAACCTGAAGGTGACTTTTTAGGCATAGATGCACTTGGATGGCGGTCTCTATGTACTTTGTCGAAATGCCCAATTAAATCTCACTATATTTATCATGTCATGTATATGCATTGTTATGCCTTTCTCTATTTGTCAATTGCTCCACCTGTAATTTGTTCACCCAACATGTGCTTTTATCTTATGGGAGAGACACCTCTAGTGAATTGTGGCCCGGGTCCTATTCTTTACATAGCATAAAATCTACTGCAATTGTGTTTTTCTTTGCAAACATCTTACACTCGATACGTTTAATCCTTTTCATTACAAGAAGCTTCTGTGAGATTGATAACCTCATCAAGCTACACAAAGTACTTGTTGTGGCTAGCAGGTTCCGCTGGCGCCGAATCCTGGTGTTGCGCCGCATCACATTTCGCGACCATCAACCTTCAACGTGCTTCTTGGCTCCTACGTTCGATTCAACCTTGGTTTCATACCGAGGGAAACTTGCTTCTATACGCATCATACCTTCCACTCTGGGGTTCAACGACGGTGCATCTACGCGTATCGTTAAATTTCTAAGCTGCTGTTTGGGAGATCAAGACACGCTGCAAGGGGAGTCTCCACTTCTCAATCTCTTTACTTTTTTATTGTCTTGCTTTATTTTATTTACTACTTTGTTTGCTGCACTAAAACAAAACACAAAAAAATTAGTTGATAGTTTTACTTTATTTAATCATTCTTGCTCTCCATATCAAAAACACAAAAATTAGTTACTTGCATTTACTTTATCTAGTTTATTTTATTTACTGTTGCTGAAATGGCCAACCATGAAAATACTAAATTGTGTGACTTCACAAATGCAAATAATAATGATTCCCATGCACACCTATTGCTCCACCTGCTACTACAACAGAATTCTTTGAAATTAAAACCTGCTTTACTGAACCTGGTTATGAGAGAACAATTTTCTGGTGCTAGTTCTGATGCTGCTGCCCATCCTAATAATTTTGTTGAACTTTGTGAAATGCAAAAGTATAAAGATGTAGATGGTGATATTATTAAATTGAAAGTGTTTTCTTTCTCATTAAGAGGAAGAGCTAAAGATTGGTTGCTATCTTTGCCTAAGAATAATATTGATTCATGGACTAAATGCAAGGATGCTTTTATTGGTAGATATTATCCTCCCGCTAAAATTATATCTTTGAGAAGTAGCATAATGAATTTTAAACAATTAGATACCGAACATGTTGCTCAAGCTTGGGAGAGAATGAAACTTTGGTAAAGAATTGCCCAACCCATGGACTCGACTACTGATGATTATCCAAACCTTCATGCAGATCAAATTTTTCTTCATGAATTTATTGGATTCACTGCTGGAGGTACCTTTATGTCCATCACATTGGGGGCGGCTACAAACCTCTTTTTGATGATATGATGATAAATTACTCGGAATGGCACACGGAAAGTGCTCCACAAGGTAAGAAGGTAATTCTGTAGAAACCTCTTCCTTGAATGATAAGATTGATGTGATTATGTCTATGCTGTGAATGGTAGATCTAATGTTGATCCAAATAATGTTCCCTTAGCTTCATTGGTTGCTCAAGAAAATGTTGATGTGAATTTCATTAAAAATAATAATTTCAACAACAATGCTTATAGGAACAACTCGGGTAATAACTATAGCCATATCCTTCCGCTAATGGTAATGGTTATGGTAATTCTTATGGGAATTCTTACAATAATAATAGGAATGTACCCTCTGGTCTTGAAGCCATGCTTAAAGAATTTATTAGTACACAAACCGCTTTTAACAAATCTGTTGAGGAAAAGCTTGATAAAATTGATACTATCGCTTCTAGAGTCGATAGACTTGCCTCTGATGTAAATCTTTTAAAATTGAAAGTTATGCCTAATAATGATATTGATAATAAGATTACTACCACAGCAAATGCCATCCAAGTTAGAATTAATGAGAATATAAGATTAATGGTTGAATTGCATGCTTAGGTGGGATAGAGAAGAAAATGAAAAACTAGCGAAAGAGAATAATGTAGCTAAAGTTTGGACTATTACCACCACTAGTAATGCTAATTCTTCACATGTTGCTGCACCTCCTACTAATGGTAAAATAATTGGTGTTGGCAATGTTTCTACTCCTAGTGCAAAGCGAACAAAACTGCTTGAAATTGCTAAAACTGCTAAACTGCTTGTGATAAAACCGCTGAAATTTTTTCCAACCTTGGGAACAATGATCCCATTGCTGTAGCTCATAATGATTTAGATTTTGATGATTGCCACATCTCTGAAGTTACAAAGTTATAAAAACTTGCTAAAAGTCCTAATGCTAGTGCTATAAATTTAGCCTTTACAAAACATATTAAAAATGCTCTCATAAAAGCTAGAGAAGAGAAACTAAAACTTGAAACTTATTCCTAGAAAGTTAGAAGATGGTTGGGAGCCCATCATTAAAATGAAATTCAATGACTTTGAATGTAATGCTTTATGTAATCTTGGTGCAAGTATTTCTGTTATGCCTAAAAAGATTTATGATATGATTGACTTGCCACCAGTGAAGAATTGTTATTTGGATGTTAATCTTGCTGCTGATAATGTCAAAAAGAAACCTTTGGGGAGGATTGATAATGTGCATATTACGGTTAACAATAACCTTGTCCCCGTTGATTTTGTTGTCTTGGATATCGAATGCAATGCATCTTGTCCAATCGTTGGGAAGACCTTTTCTTCGAACCGTTGGTGCTGTTGTTGATATGAGGGAAGGTAATATTAAATATCAATTTCCTCTCAAGAAAGGTATGGAACACTTCCCTAGAAAGAGAATGAAGGTACCTTTTGATTCTATTATGAGAACAAATTATGATGTTGATACTTCTACTCTCGATGTTACTTGATTTGCACTTTCTGCGCCTAGCTGAAAGGCGTTAAAGAAAGCGCTTATGGGAGACAACCCATGTTTTTACCTACAGCAATTTTTTGTTTTGTTGAGTCTGGGAAGTTGTACTACTGTAGCAACCCCTCCTTATCATGTTTTTGTGCCAAGTAAAGTTTCTATGCTAAAGTTGATGTTATATTTGGGATCGCTGCGCAGAAAACAGCATTGCTGTCTGTCACGAATCTGGGCAATAATTCTCTGTAGAAAATTCGAAAAATCTGCCAATTTACGAGCGTTATCCTCAGATATGTACGTAACTTTCATTAGTTTTGAGTTTTTCCATTTGAGCAAGTTCTGGTGCTATTTC